>LAPY01000950.1:92596-105555 GCA_000970635.1 Eragrostis tef | reverse complement strand
GGAGGGTGCCCCTAGACACGAGGCGGCGAGGCTAGTGGAGGTCGCCGGCAGCGGCCTGGTCATGCCGCCGACCCAACTATTTACAAAAGGACCCCTGATTTGGATCGCGATTATTAATCGCGATCCAAAATTTGCAAACTGCCCCCTGAGTTGGATCGTGATTAATAATCGCGATACAAATATTCGCAGATAGGTACCTGTAGTTGACAGAAATTGGGAAAAGCAGTTCAGGTCTCGGTCTCACTCTCTAGCTCGCCGCCGGCTTTTGCTCCAGCAGTTACGCCGCCGTCCGCCGGCGCCTTCCGTCTGGGACGGAAGATCCAAGACCCCCTGCACTCGTTTCCCCCCGTTCAGGCCCGAGCACAGACACCCCATTCTCTGCTATAATTTACAAAACAAGAAACAGGGGAGGAAGTGCATGGAATTGCCCAAGCAGCGAGCAGTCTTGCAGTCAACGCATATGAACCAAGTGTCATAAGCTAGGGATCGCATCGTGAAAAACTTGGCTGAAAATACAAATCTAATTTTCAACACAGCAGCATCGTCGACTTCTTCCTAAAACTAACAGTGCTGAAAAATAAGGCCAGGATTCTAAAACTGCAGCAGACTTTCACACCCAAATATGCACACATTGCAACTTGAAAACATCTCCATTCGCTGTTCTGCTTCTGGTGGTGTGTTTATCGCTGACTTCTGCTGCCTCAGTTGAGTTTTCAATACAGCGATGGGTTTATCAAAGTCTGAAGATACTAGGTGCAGCAACTGACAGCTCCTTCCTGCATCCTACAACAGTACTGAAAGTCAACAAAAAGCCAGGGTTATACTTCCATTTTTGCCAAAGCAGGGACTTTCCGCACTGA
The DNA here is from genome assembly GCA_000970635.1 of Eragrostis tef. NCBI lineage: Eukaryota > Viridiplantae > Streptophyta > Magnoliopsida > Poales > Poaceae > Eragrostis > Eragrostis tef. The sequence continues at coordinate 104,695 of LAPY01000950.1, read as the reverse complement.
AAACTCAAATGTTGGATAAATAATCTGATCACAAATTTATAGTATCGCGCTAAAAGTTCAATGGGGGGTGGGTGCCTACATTTGCAGAAAATTAGGTAAACATGTTCAGATGCAGTGCATTTCGTATGATAGCATTAAAGAGAAGAGGTACCAGTTTCTCTGTTTTTTGTTCAGCGAAGTGCAGACATATAGTGATGGCTGGAAATCTGAGATTCAGATAACAGCGTGCTTGTCAAAGAGTCTAGATACAGGTGCACTCTATATAGAAGTCCTGGAGGCTTTTCGAGTGATAATCATGGATTATATCTGACCATTCGTTTAAATAGGTAACACCGTAATTAATTTGTCTCTCTTGTTTAAGTAATTTTTTTCAGTATACCTATATGATACCTATGACACATCACCATTCACCATGATATAATGATTTTGGATCAAATATGTATCATCATAGAAATTTAGACCATCAATAGACAAAATGGACGATGTGCATTCATTTTATTCTATTGTTAAAATTATCTATTCTTCAGTATAGTGTACCGTTGATCTGTTCTTGATGATCGCTGCGTGGAGTTTTTTAAAAAACATAAAGAGAAGTTAAATGATACCTGTGTGAAATTTTGTGATTACCATATGTCAGATTAGCAGTAGCTAGATGACAGGGATGTTAAGATACAAAAGTATTTCATACGCTGAGCTCTTTATCGACGTCTCCAAGTCCAACCGACCAGTCTTCATTGCCGGCATTGCAGAGGAAGAAAAGCAAGTGGTTTCGCAAAATCCTTCACATGTAACAAATAAACGAAATATGTAGCTTGCATACGTACTGAAATCAGACTAAGCGATGGCCAGGAATCAGATATAAAATAATAACAGCTTATATATTATATATAAACTGAAATTGTATTGCAAAACTCTGGAAAGTACATACTCCAATCGATAAATATAGGGAACAAAGCTGGTAATACAAAAGCATATTTGCAACACAAACAAGCGAATATTGCCTCACCCTCATGCACGTGTACTACTTTTAAAGAAAATAAATAGTATGATTTGTAGTCAGCATCATTTTTTTTCTTTAGTTCAGAAGACTCTTTGATCACTCGCCGAGTGCAAAGGCTGTGGCATCGAAGCTGTCAACGATTTTGTGGTCAGCATCATTTTTTCTTTAGTTCAGCAGACTCCTCGCCGAGCAGAAAGGCAGTGGCATCGAAGCTGTCAAAGGGTGGTCTTGAATGTTACCTTCTCCGGTGTCACTTCCGCAATGTAAACTTGTACAATGCTGAGCCATAGCATCAGCTCCTTAGTCTTGACGCCGGTGATCTTCCTCAGCTCGCCCTTCTTGACAAACGCCATCACCTCGGTGGGACACAGTTTACTTTTTTTTCAGTATACCTATATGATACCTATGACACATCACCATTCACCATGATATAATGATTTTGGATCAAATATGTATCATCATAGAAATTTAGACCATCAATAGACAAAATGGACGATGTGCATTCATTTTATTCTATTGTTAAAATTATCTATTCTTCAGTATAGTGTACCGTTGATCTGTTCTTGATGATCGCTGCGTGGAGTTTTTTAAAAAACATAAAGAGAAGTTAAATGATACCTGTGTGAAATTTTGTGATTACCATATGTCAGATTAGCAGTAGCTAGATGACAGGGATGTTAAGATACAAAAGTATTTCATACGCTGAGCTCTTTATCGACGTCTCCAAGTCCAACCGACCAGTCTTCATTGCCGGCATTGCAGAGGAAGAAAAGCAAGTGGTTTCGCAAAATCCTTCACATGTAACAAATAAACGAAATATGTAGCTTGCATACGTACTGAAATCAGACTAAGCGATGGCCAGGAATCAGATATAAAATAATAACAGCTTATATATTATATATAAACTGAAATTGTATTGCAAAACTCTGGAAAGTACATACTCCAATCGATAAATATAGGGAACAAAGCTGGTAATACAAAAGCATATTTGCAACACAAACAAGCGAATATTGCCTCACCCTCATGCACGTGTACTACTTTTAAAGAAAATAAATAGTATGATTTGTAGTCAGCATCATTTTTTTTCTTTAGTTCAGAAGACTCTTTGATCACTCGCCGAGTGCAAAGGCTGTGGCATCGAAGCTGTCAACGATTTTGTGGTCAGCATCATTTTTTCTTTAGTTCAGCAGACTCCTCGCCGAGCAGAAAGGCAGTGGCATCGAAGCTGTCAAAGGGTGGTCTTGAATGTTACCTTCTCCGGTGTCACTTCCGCAATGTAAACTTGTACAATGCTGAGCCATAGCATCAGCTCCTTAGTCTTGACGCCGGTGATCTTCCTCAGCTCGCCCTTCTTGACAAACGCCATCACCTCGGTGGGACACAGTTTACTTGATCTTCTGGAATGTGTGCTCGACCTTCTTCTTCCCCTGCACCAGCCACATGAACCCCGTGGCACGGTTGTATTCAAAGTCCTGGATGTCCTCCAGCGGCAACAGGCCCTTGGGGAGGCCGAGCTCTTGCAGCAGCGTGATCATCTTCTTGCTGCAGATGGCGTCTCCGGTGATGACCTCTGCACCGACGCAGTGGATCTCAATTTGGGATGCCACTGGGTTGCAGTCTGCTACCAAGAAGTTTCAACTGTTGTGGATGTGTGCAGATGAGTTGAGCTTCTTGTGATGGAATATGAGATATGTGTGCGCTTTATTTAGAAGTCTGGAGGATTTTTCTTCATTGTTGATCAATCTCAAGAGTCATTAGATGCTAGCTAGAATTCGAGGGCAATGGACTGATGACACCGGCAGACGGTAACACAATTTCACAGGTAGCCATATCTGACTTCTGACCATGAATACATATTTTGACGCACAGCTGACCACGTCAAGAGATCACACGACTTAGTTGTACTTGTTCAGAGCCTGGTGCAAATGACACAACAAATAGTACGAAAACAGTTAGCACGCCACAACTGAAACAACAATCTTATAGCTGGGCAGTCAGAGATGACCAACTGATACGACGCCGACGATGAGGAGTACGCAGGGAAGAGACAGCAGTAGATGGGATTGGCTATTGGAATGTAGGACGTAAGGAGGAGATGTATTGCTCTCGTCGCCGGCCGATGAAGCCAGGGAGACCGAGGACAATCCACCTCAACAGGGAGATTGATATTCCTCGATGAATTACAACTAGGACTCTTGGGCTACCTTTATACTGCAGGTGCCAACTCAATCTAAACCAATCTGAACAGAATAACAAAACAAACTAAATCTCCCTGATTATTCCGCTTGGCGCCATCATCGTGATCCTAGCCACTTTCGGTTGGTGCCATGGCTTGATCCTTGCGGTTGCGGCGCTGGTACTTGCGGCCCACGACACCAACTAGCTTGACACAATTGATAATCTTACTTTCGGTTGGGTTAACTGATCACTACAACTAGAACTAGGTAGGCTCCGGACGCGGCTTCCCTGCTCCCGTAGTCTGTTCCTATGCATGCTCCCGCCAGGTGTCGCTTTGTCACTCGTAGGAGTTTGCTCTATGGGCCCAGAACCACGGAGCACAGCAGGGGCAATTCACGGCGTTACTCTTTCCTCTTCCTTCGGTTCGCTGCTACTACTCCAATACGGTAAAGCTGGACTCAGCTCCACCCAAATCCATGGCAGTTCCGCACCTCCGCCAAATCGATCTCGCCAATGTTCAAATCCTGTTAACCTGGATTCGCCCAGCTCGCCCATATCCATGGCTGCTCCGCCAAATCAATCTCGCCGATGCTCAGATCCTAACTACCTTAACCTCGCGCATAACGAACTCCAGCCGGCCGTGCTCGCACAACAGCTAGCGGTAGGGGAAGGCGGCAAAGACATCCATGCCGTGCCCTGCTAGAAGCTGCAGCTGCTTGGTCGGATTACTTGGCTTGTGTTTTCGTGATTAGTTTAGATCGTTCGAAATTTTATTCTATGGACGATTGGATTGATGACGTTGAGTCTTTTGAGTATGACGAATTTGCGCAGGCGGAGCTCTATCTGCTCCTGTTGCAGTTCAGTCGGAGGGCGACGGTCGGTTTGTTTGTGCTCCAGTTGCTGACAAATCACTGGTGCTACTGCCTCGACAGGATGCTCCGGCAGGTGCTGCTGTGCTTGCTTGTGCGTTGGGATGAATCCTCATTTATGCGTCTTTAATCTTTCTTCTTGGTGAGATTAAATCTTCCTGATACAAGGGTGGATTTGTTGAATCCGTTTTATCGTTTGGCGCTGCATAATTTTACCGCCAGCCAGGTTTATTTTATCGAGCAACTAACGACGTTATGGAGCAGTAGAGGGCGCTCATGTAGCGGGGCCACACCTCCAGGGCTGCGGGGCCACAACAAAAACGTGAAACGAATAGGAGAGCGACACCTGGCTAACTAATCACGTTTCTCCATGCTGTGTCTAACGGACTGTAACTTTCTGCATGTTGCAAGTCGGTCAGTTCATCAGACGATGAAATATAACTACCATTTAAAACTATAAGTTGGGTTGTGAGTGAGCCAAAAATACCTGAAACTATTGAACTCAACACTTCTGTGGAGAACAAGTCTGAACACTGACAACTGAACTAAACTGAACTTAACAGCAGCATCTTCGGCGGCATATGTGCCTCAGGGTCTGGAGCAGAACAATGCCTATTGCCTTGTAGACCGTTGCCAGAGAGAGAGAGACCAGAAAGATTACAAGGAAGTTTCCACAGTGGCATGTTAAGGGTGTCCTGTTAGGATTCTATTTTTTTAGTCGAAAAAAGAGTTATATTAATATATAACTGATTATATCATTATGTTACTAGCACTTTGTAAAACAAAGAAATTACAAATAAGAGCACTCAGCATGTAGCTCCATGACTCAATCCAAAACCTGTATAAAGATTCACGTAGATGACCGCACAGGCAAACACTCAGCAAACAGCTGTTTGCTGAGAACTTGTGCCCAGTGAATGGCAGACAACATTCCTGTAGGCAGAATTGAGCGAAGTCTTCTTCTTTCATGTGTCTTTCTTCTTCTTTATTCTGCCACCAGAAAAGAAGAAAAAAAGCAATCTCGATTTTCTCGCTAGCCCTTCATCATGGTTGGATCTCACTGGTGCTACTGCCTCGACAGGATGCTCCGGCAGGTGCTGCTGTGCTTGCTTGTGCGTTGGGATGAATCCTCATTTATGCGTCTTTAATCTTTCTTCTTGGTGAGATTAAATCTTCCTGATACAAGGGTGGATTTGTTGAATCCGTTTTATCGTTTGGCGCTGCATAATTTTACCGCCAGCCAGGTTTATTTTATCGAGCAACTAACGACGTTATGGAGCAGTAGAGGGCGCTCATGTAGCGGGGCCACACCTCCAGGGCTGCGGGGCCACAACAAAAACGTGAAACGAATAGGAGAGCGACACCTGGCTAACTAATCACGTTTCTCCATGCTGTGTCTAACGGACTGTAACTTTCTGCATGTTGCAAGTCGGTCAGTTCATCAGACGATGAAATATAACTACCATTTAAAACTATAAGTTGGGTTGTGAGTGAGCCAAAAATACCTGAAACTATTGAACTCAACACTTCTGTGGAGAACAAGTCTGAACACTGACAACTGAACTAAACTGAACTTAACAGCAGCATCTTCGGCGGCATATGTGCCTCAGGGTCTGGAGCAGAACAATGCCTATTGCCTTGTAGACCGTTGCCAGAGAGAGAGAGACCAGAAAGATTACAAGGAAGTTTCCACAGTGGCATGTTAAGGGTGTCCTGTTAGGATTCTATTTTTTTAGTCGAAAAAAGAGTTATATTAATATATAACTGATTATATCATTATGTTACTAGCACTTTGTAAAACAAAGAAATTACAAATAAGAGCACTCAGCATGTAGCTCCATGACTCAATCCAAAACCTGTATAAAGATTCACGTAGATGACCGCACAGGCAAACACTCAGCAAACAGCTGTTTGCTGAGAACTTGTGCCCAGTGAATGGCAGACAACATTCCTGTAGGCAGAATTGAGCGAAGTCTTCTTCTTTCATGTGTCTTTCTTCTTCTTTATTCTGCCACCAGAAAAGAAGAAAAAAAGCAATCTCGATTTTCTCGCTAGCCCTTCATCATGGTTGGATCTAATCACAACAAAACGGAGAAGGGGCCGGAGAATTTTATTCCATGGCGGCAACATCATCCCCGCCATGATATGGCCGTTCGGAAACCTAATTCTCCATGTCATCATTAAGTTGTTGATGTCGTCGCCTCCATCACCTTCATCGGAGCCGTCATGGAAAAACCAGATCCATCCTTCCTCCACACCGTCGCCAGAGAGAAATACAAGAAACAAATCTCCAATACCAAACGACTTGGCATGGAGAAAGACTTAACCCTAATCTAGACTCGATCTACTAAAAATTACTAGAGAGACGGGTCCCCTCTCCTTCCGGCTGCCGACGACTCGCCGGAGGCAGGAAAGGAGGGGGCCCAACGGTGGTGGCTAGTGGCATCGACTGCTGACAGCCGGCGACGGGACAGTGGTTACAGGCGGGCGTCAATTTCTTATTGTACTAGAGTTCTTTACTACTTCATATTGTACTCTTGTCTTTCTATAACTCTCTTATGTACCTTTATATATAGCCTTCTTGGGTTACATTATAATAAAAATACTATTCTTAACATGGTATCAGGCGTCTGCGAATCGCCGCACTCCAACTGCTCGGGTTGTCTTCAACAGAATATTCTCAACCGGGTGCATGCTCTGTAACATTCTATAGGTCTAGATTTGAAAGAAAAAAAGTAAAATTAAAATGAACCAAGTCCAGAACAACGTTACCAAGCTCGATAGCAGCCTGCATACCTTACGTATGCTATGATTTCCACCTAAAATAATTCCATCTTGAATATTTGTTTTTTATAAAAAAATAATATATTTCAACATTCCAGCCTCTGTACCGAACAATCCATCTTAAACATAAGAGAGACAATAGAAAAAAATGCAAGAATAACATGGATCAAGAAGCTGATCATAACTTGCTCCATCTCAATCTGGAAATCAAACATGACCAAGAGTCTCAGGTGACACAAAGAAGAGCAACGCCTAGCTGAAAACATAAAGGAAACACAAGTCCCAATGACAAGCAACTCATTATATTTCATTTAAAAATCTTTCTGCCTTGCTTTCCAAAGAAACTGATTGTCTTTCTATTAAGAGGGTGTTCGTTTCTTTGGCCAAAATTGTAGCCATTTAGAATATTGCCATTTAAAAGTACTAATTAATTACAAAACTAATTGCAGAATCATGTGCTAATTCGCGAGACGAATCTAATAAGGGTAATTAAGTCATAATTAGAAGATGGTTATTGTAGCATCACTATAGCGAAACATAGCTTGATTAGGCTCGTTAGATTCGTCTCGAAATTAGCCTTCATTTGTAAAAAAGTTTGTAATTAGACTTTATTTAATACTCCTAAACAGCAAGATTCTCTTTGATGTGACAGGAGCTAAAATTTTAGCCCTGAAACGAACACCCATTTAGTAGCAAATACTTTACACATGACAAGGTAGGAGGACAATTCTACAATATTATAACATGTTGCACCCTATGAAGCGTATTAAACTGACAGTTAACAACGTGTGGCACCAGTTTTCATGGAACGCTTCCTTTTGGCACCTGTATTTTTTAGCTTAGAAATCTCACATGTAGCGACATAGCTATGGTAGGGGGGCATGCGGGATCTCCATAGTAGGGCCTCAAATATCCCACGAGGCTGAACACTTCCATATAGCACATCTTGAATCCTTATCTTTGGAACCTCCTCTTCTGAAAAACGTTGATGATACTCATGATAAATCACAAAATCTCTTGAAGATGTAGCCATTCTCCCAAAATAAGAAGGTCTATTTTGGTCCACACGATCAAATGCATTCTCACCAAATCTGGAGGCATGCTTCTGCATGAATCCTCTCAAGAAGACCAGAACCTTGTGCCAAAATTGGATGTTAAAGTTTTCCCTCAGAAAATAGGCAGTAACGTTTGCACGAGCGAGGTTACCATACATTATCTTCGATATCTCCATGGCCAAGTATGCAAGCCTTGGGTGCATTTCAGGATCCGTGCTTCCAAACGTCAGTGTCTTGAAAAAATACCAGTACGCATCATGGGGTAGATGCTTCAGAGACAGAGCATGTGTTGTTCCAAACTTTATGATCTTGTCAAACTGACTTATGACTATGATTTTGCTACCATTTCTCAAGTACCGTTTAGCGGCAGAATGCAGCTTATCCCATGCTTCTTCGTTGATATCCCCAACTAAGTCAACAATAATTAGCAATCTCAGATCTTTGCGTGAGTTCAACACACAATGTTGATGTTTCATTGCAGCTGTAAAATCTTGATCACGCAGGAACCATACTTCTGAGAAATGATCACGGACTCTTTCATCCTTGCAAACATGAGCAGCAAGAGTACTCTTGCCGACTTTTATGGGACCAACGATTGGCAGGACCTCCAATTCTTCGGCAGTTTGCACGAGCGAGGTTACCATTCATTATCCTCGATATCTCCATGGCCAAGTATGCAAGCCTCGGGTGCATTTCAGGATCCGTGCTTCCAAACGTGAGCGTCTTGAAAAAATACCAGTACGCCTCATGGGACAGGTGCTTGAGATAGAGAGCATGTGTTGTTCCAAACTTTATGATCTTGTCAAACTGGCTTGTGACTATGATTTTACTACCACTTCTCAAGCACCGTTTAGCGGCAGAATGCAACTTATCCCATGCTTCTTCGTTGATATCCCCAACTAAGTCAACAATAATTAGCAATCTCAGATCTTTGCGTGAGTTCAACACACAATGTTGATGTTTCATTGCAGCTGTAAAGTCTTGATCACGCAGGAACCTAACTTCTGAGAAATGACCCCGGACTCTTTCATCCTTGCAAACATGAGCAACAAGAGTACTCTTGCCGACTTTTCTGGGACCGACGATTGGCAGGACCTCCAATTCTTCGGCGCCATGAGGTTGTGTGCGCAAGAGGAAGTTGATGACAAGTTCAATTTCAGTCTTGCGGCCAAACATGCAGTTTTCCAGCAGGATATGCATGCTATAAGGTTGACGGTACAGGCGAGGGTAGCTCGTCATGAGCACAACCAACTCTTTCACATCAATGATCATGGAGCTCAAATCATCGTGTGCCTTTTCTAGTTGTTTCTTAATCTGTGTGTTGCTACTGGAGGAAGAAAAGCCTTTCAGAGAATTTAGTTTGGATAGAGAGTGACCCATGACCTGATCTTTGGTGTCCCCCTCATAGAGGGATTGGCACTTGAAGACGTCGAGCATATAATAGCCTCTGTGCATGGCGTCTCTTATCATGTCCAGCTGCTGGAGCATGGCTTGGTTTGTGATGCGCCGCCCCATGGCCTCGTCGACAATGACCTGTGCTCGGATCAGGACATTGCGGAGACGGTTCTCTGTTTCCTGTGCCATCGGTTTGGAGATTTTATTGATGAAGAAGTTTATGGATCTGGTGGTGATTTCAGCCAGGAATGCAGAAAGGAAAACCTCCATATGGTGATTGTTATGTAAGGTGGAGAAGAGAATGAACAGGATGAGATATCTAAGCGACTCCAATGAGATCATGAACGTATTTATAGCAAAATCCAAAGAGATAACTCGTTCAAAGTTCAAACCACGTAAATGGTTGGTCTGATCAGCAGTCCGTGAGTCCATGCACGTGGTGGTTCATTTTTACCAGTTGGATTAACAATTTCTCTTCTTTGTTGTCAATAAGACTAACAGCTGAGAATTGGTACCAGGTGCAGCACGTCTTCCGTCCCACAACTTGCACTTTCATCAATACAATAATCACCATTGTTGTCTTGATCAAATTAAGGAGACCAAATACCATATCTCAGAGTGTTTGCTAGTAATTTCTAACATTCAACAACACGAGGCATGGTCAAGAAGAATAACAAAAACCACACACCAATTGTGTACGTAACTCCTGTCAACATCTTTCTTGATCAGTTCCACGACACCATCATATTATACACCTTCGGTCATTTTCAGTTGACATTTTGGACAGCGATTTGACCCTGCATATGGCCCAAAGTTGCTGTCAAAAAACGTGAAGCACAAGTGACTGGTGAAGGGGTCAGCAAAGTAAAAAAGATGAAAAGTATCGCAACACGTACAACGCGTGATCAATTACACTACATGATGAAATGCACCAAAATGCAAACTACTGCCTCTGACCGGACTTGTGGACCACGGGCGAACAAATAATTAAGATGCTTGATGACTAGAACAAAGCTTAGAGTTAAGACTTCGGAGTACCAAAACCTGGAGGTGGGATGGGGACTGGTTCTTGCGTGCGCGAGCTAGCAGAGCCGGGGGTGTCTTCGGCTCCACACGGACCGCGACGGCCAACGGCGGTTGGTTGCGGTGGCCTGATCCCTTGCCGCCTCTGGCCACCGCACTCTCTGCGATCGGGGGCTAGAGGAGGCGCCGTGGGTCATGCCGCCGGCCAAACTATTTACAAAGAACCCTCTGAGTAATCACGATCCAATTTTTTGCAAATTGCCCTTGATTTGGATCGTGAATCCAAATATTTGCATGTAGGCCGGTAGGAACTGGGCAAAGCAATTCCTGTCGGTTTCTCTTTCTACCCTAGCTGCCAGCGTTTGCTTTGGTAGTTACGCCGCCATTTGGCAGGGACGGAAGAGCCATGCCTACTCCACTCATCGCCTCAGTCAGATCCGAGCACTGACAGTCAATCCTCTGCTTTTAATCTGACACCAGAAGAGGCAGGGGAAGCGCTCCATGGAATTGCCTAGCGGGGAGCCGCTGCCGCCCACCTCATCGGCGGCGGTCAACCAACGCTCGTGCGGACTTGTGGTTTGGTCCAGTTCTACCCTACTCGTGTGGCTTGGTCTGACTTTGCCTAGTGGGCCCTGGTCCCCGGTGGAAGTGGGAAGTGAATACTTGCTATCGGGGCCGTCTCCGAGAAATTGAGGCCCCGGTGCGAAATGCGAAACGGGACCTTCCAAATTCATGATTTAGGCAAAAATTAATAGGTTGCAATTTGAGCAAAAGCCCAATGAGCACTACTGATCATCTAGGCTTTATTATCACCTTAGCTATCAATATAAATCTCTTGTTATTTTAAATTTGAATAAATCTACAGAAATCGGTATCTATACATGAGGAAAATAGAGTGAACCAAGCAATAGCGTCACCCTTTTTTGAACCAAGAGAGTAGTAACTTCAATGGCGACAGATTGATGAAGGATAGGGATATTAAAGTTATGAATTATATAGTAGCTACTTTTTTAGAAAGGATATATTAGCTACTAAATGCTACATATTTTTTAGCACCTCAATATTTCTGTCTCTTCCATTTCTAGTTCCTCCCCTTCCTTTTAATTTTGTTCACACAAGATTTTTTTAGCAGAGAAGTTGTTCAAAACATAAACATGTGCCTTGTAGTCCCTTCTTTCGTTCTTTCTCTGTCTTTGTTGGTCTGCTGTTGAGTTTTGTTTGGATTACCAGGCCTCACCGATCACATGCCAAGTCTTATCATTCTGGTAAATGTTAAAAATTCAGGCCCAATGCTAGGCAGACATGGCCCATAACTCTTCAACCGACCTTCTTCTTCCTTGGCAGCAAACGGACAGAGGCGGAATTGAAGCTCCATCAATGGCTTTCACTGGCCATTGCGCCGTCCAGGGGGGGGGGGGGGAGTTCAGCTCCGAAATCACCAAAACTCGCTATATTCCACACCTGCTTATGCTAGTGATCTATTGTTGATCTTTTATTCTCTTACGAAAGTTAAGAATCGGAGGCCCTGGGCGGTCGCCTCGCCCTTGCCCAAAGACGGGCCTGCTTGCTTTTTGATCTCCTACACTGGCAATTAATTCATAAATTGTTCTAACCTTCTGTTTTTTTTTTGCGAGGGCTATGCTGGTGAAGTGGCGAAACAACATAGTATGTATAGATGTATAAACATTCAGCAACGCAAAAAAGAACTGAACCAGTGAGCACAGCAGCACCGTCAACCTCTGATTTTGAGCACAGCAGCACCGTCAACCTCTGCACCGGACAAACAGCCCCCGCC
>LAPY01000950.1:68088-85460 GCA_000970635.1 Eragrostis tef | reverse complement strand
CCCGCCGCAGCGGAACACCGTCGCCGTGCCCGTCAATGGATGGGCGGTCATCCAGTTCGTCGCCGACAACCCAGGGGTGTGGCTCATGCATTGCCATCTCGACGTGCACATCACCTGGGGCCTGGCGATGGCATTCCTTGTCCACGATGGGTACGGCGAACTGCAGTCACTGGCGCCGCCTCCGGTTGATCTCCCCATGTGCAAATGATGATCAGAAGAAATAAGATGCTATTGTGCTGAGGATATGGAAGCTGATTTTCCAGCTCGTTTTGAACTTCTTCCCCTGTAAATCTATGTAATTTTCAGTGATACTCCCTCCGTTCTTAAATTGATGTCGCCATTGACTTTTTGAGTTACGTTTGACCATTCGTCTTACTCAAAATATTTGCTCAAATATACAAAATTATAAGCTACATTTTAAATTTCTTTAGTGATAAAACGAACCATAACAAAATATTTGATAAATTTTAAACTTTTTTGAATAAGACGAACGGTCAAACGTAACTCAAAAAGTCAACGACAACATCAATTTAAGAACGGAAGTAGTAATAGCTAATAACCAATATTAGCTAGCAAACTATTATCTCTAATGGTTTCAAACACACCCTTTATTATAACAACTAACAAGTATATTGTTCATCTAATTTTAGGGAATTTCGGAGCAGAGTCTTTTATGGCTGAACTCTGCAGACTGGCAGCAAGTAGCACTTGTGAAGTTTATCTTTTCTGAGTTGCAGAAGAAGACGGTAAGTGTTTTCCTAAAAGTATTGATATCTTAAGAAGAGGTGCAAAAAGATTCAGATCACCATGAGAGTAAGAGAAATATGGGTGGAGACACTAAAACAATTAATAAAACTGATATGGTATTATGATCGATACATGGAGAAACCTTTGCAAGTTAATTTTTACACGAAATGAAAAAAAATAGTCAATTACAATCCACTGCTAGCTGAAATGTGCTGTTATAGATTATGTGTGTATCTTGAAGTAAATATGAACCCTTACTTCAACGTAAGAACTGAAATGGATAACTCCAGGAAGATGAGAGAGGCTTCATTTAGGTAATACGGTACAAGGGGTGCAATGGAAACTGCTGTTTCAGTTGCAAATTAACTTTAACAATTAAAGGTTTATTTGGGTCTGTTCTTTTACAGGTTTATACAAATAGGGAGATGGCACAACAGGCTGTTTTCACGGTGCTGCAACGGGGCAGTGTTATTGCAGTTGATGAAGCCAAATACTTGTTGGGTGTCTTTAACAAACTAGAGTCAGCCAAAAAACAACTCGTGAAAATGCAAGCCTTCCTCGACCTGGACGCTAAGATGCTGACGGACAGTAGTACGGTCAGTAACCTTGTCACCGAGGTTCGGGACGTCGCACAAGAGGTGGAAGACATCATTGACACTGCTAACATATTGAGGAGGCAAAGGGCCATTTCCAAATATGCTTCCTTCCCCGTTTATCTCACTCACCTCCACAAGATAGGAGCAAGGATAGATTCAGCAAAAGCAAAGATGGAAGCCATCCTTGCTGAATTTGATAGGTACAAACTTGCCGTTACTGCAATTAGAGAAGATGAAAGGGATGCCACCATCAAGGATGAAACCATCCAACATTATTGGGGATCATCAGCCCACCCTGACCTCAGTAAGCAACTGGATGTGATTGGATTTGATCACCAGATTGAGCAGATTTTGGGTGACCTTCTGGATACATTGAACATGCACCTATCCATCTTTTCAATAGTTGGTCCCGGTGGGGCAGGCAAATCAACAATGGCTAACAAGGTGTATGGTTTGGCTAAAAAGAGTGAACGCTTTAGTGTTCGTGTTTGGATAATTGTATCCCAGAGATTTGTAGCACGTGATCTGTTGAAGGATATTGTTAAGTGCACCATGGGAGTCCGGCAAGCCGAAGAGCTTGACAAGAGGAGCCATAGTGATGAGGTGAAGAAAATGCTTCACAACTTCCTATTGAGAAGGAGGTACTTGATATTATTGGATGATGTATGGGCAGCAGATGTCTGGGATATGATCAGTGAGGCCTTCCCTGATAACAAGAATGGCAGCAGACTCATTTTGACCACTCGGAATGAGGTGTCGCAAATTATCCGTATGCAAGGAAGAAAATCTTCACACTAAAGCTCCTGAATGAAGAAGAAAGTGCCCAGTTGCTTCTTAGAGTGGCCCTCCCAGAGCACAATTTGGATGGTAGAAGTAACTATCCTGCAGACAGAAGCTTGGATGATTTTAAGAAGGTGGGCAACGATCTTGCAAGAAAATGTTGTGGCCTACCTCTTGCCCTTGTAGTCTTGGGGGGGCACCTGTCAAGGAATCTTGATATTGCCGAGTGGAGGAGGTTAACAAGCAGTGTGGATAGGCATGATCTGATTACTGACCATAGAATCAGTGCTATAATGGATCGCAGTTACTATGACATGCCAATTCATTTGAGATCATGCTTCATGTACACCACTGCCTTCCCTGAGAACTCCTGTATTGACGTGCGTCTTCTATCAAATCTTTGGGTTGCAGAGGGTTTCATCCCACTTGTCAGAGGCCACACCCGTGAGGAAATTGCCTTCACGTACGTCACTGAGCTGGTGCAGCGATGCATGATCCAAGTAGAGAAACGGACACCCTCTGGGAGGATCTCGATGATCAAGATGCATGGTGTCCTGCGCGACTGGGGGATCGGGCGAGCTCGACAAGAAGGGCTTATCAAAGATTGCCATAATGCACAGGATATAGAGGCAGACTACTCAGATGAGAAGTTGAAAGCTTACCGTGTGGTTCTCCATGGCCACCTGGAACAGGAGGTTGTCACTTCCACGATAAAGCTCCGCACCCTGTTAGACTTCACGCTATCCTCCGTGAATAATAAAGTACATGTGTCCAAAAGGTTAGCATTTGTACATCATTTACGCATTCTTTACTTGCATGGATCAGGTGACGATGACGTCTCTCTGCCTAAAGAGATTGGTCGGATGAGATATTTGAGGTATATTGGATTAGGTGGCAGCTGTTGCTATCATCTCCCGTCTTCGGTTGGGGATCTTCCAAGCCTCGAGACCTTGGACGCTTCAGGAGGTAAAATATGTGAAATCCCAGGCTCACTGTGGAAGATCCCAACGCTGAGACACGTGCATGTCTCCTTGGTTAGATGCTGGTCAGTGCCACGGATCAGTTCAGAGTCCAAGGTGAATATGACGGTATTCTATACGGCATATAAGTATGTATTAGGTTCAGACCAGGTTGGTGTTGCTAAACGGCTGGTGGAAGCAACAAGACAACAATTATCAGAGAAAAAGAAACCCAACCTTTCATACTGCTTTGGGATGAAATATGTTGACTATGGGAGAGATCAAATGGAAATTATGGGAAGGAGCAAGGCGGAGAACCACTTTCGCAATGTCCTCCCAAGCCTCGAAGAGATGGGAAATATCAGTGTGCTGAAGATATGCTGCACCAATCTTCTCAGAGATGAACAGAAGCTGCAGGAGCTTCTGTTGATGAGAAAGCTTCAAGTGCTCGAGATAGGTGAGCGGTCGTACACAGGGTCGGCCATAACTTGCCCACGCAACAGCTTTCCTCATCTTGTGCAGTTGATGCTCCACGATCTTGCGGTGGAGGTATGGAAAGTTGAGGACGGGGCAATGGTCAATCTCAGGGAGCTAACGTTGTGCAAGTGCCCCTGTTTGAGCTACCTTCCTGAGGGGCTGTTATCGCTCCACCATCTGAAGAAGGTGAAGCTCATCGCGATGCCTACAAGTTGCCAGGAAAGTAGAGTTGCCAAAGGGATGCAGACAAAGGTAGACATCTTACACGATGAGAATGATTTCCAGCATCTGGATATTCCGTGAGTAAATTCCATTTCTCAACTTGCTAGAACAACCGTAGTGAGCAGGCTGACTCCAACAACGGCGCTGCAATTTGAAGAGGCAAATGCCCAATTGCCTGGCGTGTACAGTGCCAGAAGAGACGACGTCTCCAACAGCGAAGAGGCAGCTTCGAGAGGCATTTGCCGCCTCCGACGAGCTCGCCCTTGCGCAGGAGCTGGCCATAGGTTGCTGCGCGCCGATCGAGGTGCTGCGTTACCTGGAGGAGACCTGACAAGAACCACCCGCGCTCCGGGTTCTACAGCCCCACCGCCCCTCCTTGGGTCCTTCCTACGCAAGTGTCTTGTTAGATACATTACTCCATGTATTGTTAGCTGCTACTACTACGTGCTCCATCTATTAGTCGCAAAGTTGCAACACTCCATGTTTCGTTTTTCAAGATATCCAATCATACAAGTTTTGTATGTGTGTATAAATAATCACTCTCGATTACTCCTATCAAAGACACGAAAGACAAGTTTTGATTCAAGGCAGCAACTACATTTGTGCAACGTACGACGCCGTGACGCAGATCAACACGGTGGTGGACGTGTTCGCGCTCGCGGCCCACCCGTGCCAGGGCACGGCGGGCCGGGCGCAGTGGCGAGGCGGTCGAGCTCCGTGTATAGCTCTGCGTGTTTACATCGTTTCGCCATCAGTCCAGAGCCGTGCAAGACTGCGCGTGCTCCATTCGCGCCCGTACAAGCCGCGACAGCGCCGCGCTAGCCCCGGCCTCCGAGCTCGCTCTTCCTGCAGCCGAATATGCTCGCCCTCGGCGCCGACGCCGCGGCTGCTCGCCTCGCGTCGGCTCCGCGGCTCACCCTCCCGTGTGGTACCGCCGTCAAATGCGTAGCAGGAGAGAGAGGCACCATTTTTACCTCGCCTCTCTCCTCAGGAGGCAAAGTGCATGCTCATTTGGCTACTCTGTTGGAGAGAAATCGGGAAGGCACAGTACCAGAAGAAGATGCATATATGTATTTTGCACAAGTCAGTCTGATCTGAACTAATGTTCTAAAGTAAATAAAAACAAAGATCATGCGCCACCTGAAAACGAGAGGTTGTATGTCACACCCAAAAAGTTTTAAATCTCCGGTTATAGCTGCTGGGCACAGGGGCAGCTAAGAGATGAACAATTTGGCGCTATGCTTAGCTGGGCGCTAATAGCTGGATATTTCTGGAGATAGCCGCTAAACTAGGAATATTTTAGCCCGCTAAGCATGTTTTACGAGCTGCCTGCTGAGTTCATTACTGGTATTGTTTATTCACCAAGTGAACCTGCTGCACAATCAACATCACAAGCACAAGAAACAACAGCCCAAGCAAGGAAAAAGGAAGAGGTCTGTGCGCCCAAAGAAGAAGAAACTCAGAAGCTTGGCCTCTTTGATGCGTGATGTTTCGGTGCAGCAGCCTGAAGCTTTATCATCTGACTAAAGGGCTAAGGGGCTTAGCTGTAGCTATAGCCAGCTATAGCTGATAGTTAGCTGGAAAAATGGCATCCGCTAAGCTCCTTAGCCGGATATTTAGAACATTGGTCACACCCCAAAGTTTATATTTTAGGATGTAAAGTATTTTTGCTAGTTTTTGTTAGAAAATAAATTAAATTTGTTTTATGTGATGGAAAATGAATTTATAAATTATAGAACAGGATAAGGAGGTTGGATAATTTCTTGTCAACTTCTCTCAAATTTTCCTATATTTTTATCCCATATTATTCTTTTCTTTACCCTTTTTCCCTTTTATTTCCTTTGATCCGAAATACACTCAACTACAGCCGGTGTACTGGGCCGAATTTTCTTGGCCCAATCTCCTTTTCTTCTTTCCCTCCTTCCCTTCCTTTCTTTTATCTGGGCCAGTTACTTCCCTCCACCGCACAGCCCAGCTTCCCCTCCGCTGAGGCCCACAACGGCCCAACTCCGCGCGCCCCACCCAGCAAGCCCCAGTCAGCCGCCTCGACTCCGTACCCGCCGCCGTCCTTGGCGTCCGCGTCACGGCCATCCTAGGGCCTCGCGCCTATAAATAGGCGGGTCCCACTGCCACGCGTCCCCGTTTCGCATCCTCGGCCACCGCTGCGCCGACCTAAAGCCCTCGCAAAAGCCGCCGCCGCGTTGCGTCGTCTTCCCCGATCCCGGCGAGGTGCGCCGCCGCTCGTCGTACCGTAGCTCCGGCCTCTCCGGCCTCCCCCGATCCGTGGCCGAACTTCTCCCGGATGCGCCGCGCCCGCAGAACCCTTCTCCGTCGAGCTCTAACCCCGGAAGCCGCCTCCCGTCGACCTGACGAGCTACCGCCGTGCCTCGTCGTCGGGCATTTCCCTCCGGTCATCACCCTCGTCGAGCGACTCCTTGGTGAGAATCCCCACCTTCCCTCTCTCTGCCGCACTGCTTCGCCCCAAGAACCGAGTCCCGAAACGCATTTTAGCCGAACGCCGGCGAGCCCCGGCCATGGCGCCACCGCTAAAGCCGCCGCCGGCAGATGCCGTTCCTGCTGGTCTCTGGTCCACCAAGACCGTAGACCAAGGGCGCCCCCGGGCCATGGCGCCACCGCTAAAGCCGCCGCCGGCAGATGCCGTTCCTGCTGGTCTCTGGTCCACCAAGACCGTAGACCAATCCTTCGCCCGCGGTTCACGACTCCGTGGCCTCGGTTCACATATTTTACAGTACGAAAATTAATTCGATAAAATCCCAGAAAACACATCTTTGTACTTAAGCAGTAACTAACTCGCATTACATTTCAGCCTTTCTGAATCTTGCGCCTATTAAGCCCTTGGAACCTCGGTTTACCCACAATATAATCCTAGGAACCTTTAAACACTCGTATCTTTAATTATATCGGTAACTCCGATTTAGGTGATTCTTGTGCTTAAATATTCGTTTCGTTGCAGTATATCAAACCATAAAGTTTTTTTTTTGTTATATTTGTATTGTTTGGTGTACTATATTTATTTGTTTGTCCATTTCTTTTGTCGATAGTTTTTTCAAATTGATGATGTGGTGAAGTGGTACAAGAATATGAAGAGCAAGAGAATATCATCGATGTGCAAATCTGAGAGGTTCAGACTTATATTTTTGGCTAAGCGTGTATCCGTGATATCCTGAGACCCGCCCAGCCACAGCGGCGTTCGTTGTGGCTGGATCCTCTATTCCGTCCCTGGACTACTCATGGGGTATATCATCGGTATAGCCTGCCATTTTATCTCGGTTTATGATGTACATCTACACATCACATTTTGCATTAATACTTGATGATGAATTATTTTTTGTTCCTAATTACTTGGCCAATATGTGTCAATGTCAAAAGATCATTTTTCTCACAAGCATTTGCACATGGTGGGGCAATTAGAAATGGTGTGAATGCTGGAGGGTTACTATCAGAGCATACGACCTATATAGGTGGTACTGTCTCTAAATATTACTATACCGTTACCAGAAGTTTTTTCGAGTGTAATTAATGTTTTCCCAAGTGTAATTGACAATAGGGAGCTTAGCAGAATCTTGGTACTGTCATACACATTCATTAGTTAGAACCTACGTTTGTGATTACCATGGTTTCTATAAGCTAACAAGTGTTTTTTTTTTCACATTCAGATATTTTTGCAACAACATTTTACAAAGATCAACCCATTATAGAATTTGCGCTGGAGTACTTGAGGTTGCGTGATACCACAAGGCTTTGTCTGATCTGGATCGCATAGAAGTATGAACCACAAGCATTTTGTATTTCCACTTAATGGTTGCATTATGTCTTGTTTTGTTTTTCTGTCATTTCTAGCTGAAGAAAGCCCCAAACGTACAGAGTCAAAGTTGGTACCACGCATGGTCGTGATAAATCAATATGTTACAAAATTACAGTCATAACATCTGATCCATTGAATATAATGACCTGATGTATCTATTTTAGAACATGGCTAATTAAATGGAATGCAATGAAGCACCAGTAAAGGAAGTTAAGAGCCATATAGCAGAATAGATACATCAGGTCATTATTATATTCAATGGAGCAGATGTTATCCCTGTAATCTTGTAACATATTGATTTATCAGGGCCATGCGTAGTAACGACTTTGACTCCGTTTAGGGCTTTCTTCAACTACAAATGAGAAAAACAAAATGTCATAATGCAACTATTAAGTGGAACTTAAAAAAATGTTTGTGGTTCATACTTTTATGCGATCCAGATCAGACAAACGCCTGGTGCTATCAGGCAAGATCATATAATTCAATGCAAATTCTATAATGGGTTGATCTTCGTAAAATGGTGTTGCAGAAATATGTGAAAGTGAAAAACACACACAATTGTTAGCTTATATAAACAATGGTCATCACGAAAGTAGTGGTTGTAACTAATGAACGTGATACATACTTTTTTTAGAATAAAAGATGATATGTGTATGACACTATCAAGATTATGTTAAGCTCTCTATTGTAAATTACACTTGGAAAAACATTAATTGCACCTGAAAAAACTTGTGGTGGTGTGTGACTGAAAGCACAACGCTATACCAATATTTAGGGACAGCCCCATCTGTGTAAGCCGTGCTCTGATAGTAACCTCTAGCATTCGACACCATTTCCAATTGCCCCACCATGTCCAAATGTTTGTGAGAAAAATGATCTTGAGATTTATACATACCTGCCAAGTAATTAGGAACAAAATATAATTCATCATCATTATTAATGCAAAATGTGATATGCAGATCTACACATCATAAATCGAGATAAGATGGTTGGCTGCATGCAGTTTGGACTAGCTCGACGTCCTGGACCGCGGCCGCGGAGTCACCATGGCCGCGGTGCGCCTGGCCATGGCGCAGAAGTCAGCGGCGTGCGCGCCATCAATACAAGGCCTCGCACTCTCCTCTTCGTCGCTTCCCCCACAGGCCGGCCATCGATGTCGGCCCTTCACCGCGAACAGAGCAGCAGGGGGGTGGGGGCGTTGGCTTTGTGGCAGCTTTAAACTGTCCAATTCATATTGAGCGGCAGAGATTTTCGCTACTCGGTACGGGTGGAAGGCATTATGCTCTGCTTTCTTAGTGAGGACAGACTCTTTCCCGTTCATTCTCTGTCCGTGGCTGCCGATCAGATGCTTGATGGATGTTTGAAGGGAGGTCGACATATACTTGGTGACGTGACATACCACTGCCTGGATGACCCCCTGTTCTTCAACATCGACAACAATTAATTGGCCGTTGCTTCGTGAATGTACCGCCATGGCCGACGCTTGTAGGGCCTGGGAAAGCTCGCGGACGGACACACCTTCAACATCGCCAGCATGATCGCCTGGGTCAGGGACAGTGTCGCACGGTGTGAACTAATGGCCGGCGGCCAGGCCAAACCCGCACGAGCTCATTCAGGTCGCATTCCAGAACACAGAGCACTAGTTGCAGTCGTTTCTGTTTTGTCGGGTAAGCCACAGTACCCTGAAACTTGTCCAGCTCTTCACTTCTGTTCTGACATAAGCATCCATATGGAAGAAAGCGACTCACCCTTCACCTTCCCCTTGAACCCAGGCACGGCAATGGATGCACCTCACTTGTCCAATGATTTTATTTTTAGTTCCATTCCTTTTAGTATGAAACTATGAATTACTAGTTTATTCCTCAGTATAGTGTACCTTTGATTTGTTCCTCATAATCACTGCAGGGATTTTTTCCCCAATAATGATGGCAGGGTAGTAGTGACTAGATGACAGTGATGTCTCTAACTTATGTACTGAATATGTAGCTTTCCTATGTACTGACATCAGACTAAGTAATGGACAGGATTTTTTTTGATATAAGATTGAAACAGCTTACTTAGAAACTGAAATTACATTGCAAAATTCTGTAATACATACTCCACTTGAGAAATATAAGGGAAATAACTAGTAATACAAAAGGCATCTTTGCAACACAAATAAGTGAATATTGCTCCACCATCATACATATATGCACTACTTTTATATATCAAGTATGATTATGCAATCAGCCTCATTTTGTTGACTTCAGGTGACTGTCCTTGGTTACTCGTCGAGCGCAAAGGCAGCAGCATCGAAGGTGTCTGAGAGGCCGGTGCCGGTCTTGAATGTAACCTTCTCCGGTGTGGTGTCCGCAGATGCTTGATGGATGTTTGAAGGGAGGTCGACATATACTTGGTGACGTGACATACCACTGCCTGGATGACCCCCTGTTCTTCAACATCGACAACAATTAATTGGCCGTTGCTTCGTGAATGTACCGCCATGGCCGACGCTTGTAGGGCCTGGGAAAGCTCGCGGACGGACACACCTTCAACATCGCCAGCATGATCGCCTGGGTCAGGGACAGTGTCGCACGGTGTGAACTAATGGCCGGCGGCCAGGCCAAACCCGCACGAGCTCATTCAGGTCGCATTCCAGAACACAGAGCACTAGTTGCAGTCGTTTCTGTTTTGTCGGGTAAGCCACAGTACCCTGAAACTTGTCCAGCTCTTCACTTCTGTTCTGACATAAGCATCCATATGGAAGAAAGCGACTCACCCTTCACCTTCCCCTTGAACCCAGGCACGGCAATGGATGCACCTCACTTGTCCAATGATTTTATTTTTAGTTCCATTCCTTTTAGTATGAAACTATGAATTACTAGTTTATTCCTCAGTATAGTGTACCTTTGATTTGTTCCTCATAATCACTGCAGGGATTTTTTCCCCAATAATGATGGCAGGGTAGTAGTGACTAGATGACAGTGATGTCTCTAACTTATGTACTGAATATGTAGCTTTCCTATGTACTGACATCAGACTAAGTAATGGACAGGATTTTTTTTGATATAAGATTGAAACAGCTTACTTAGAAACTGAAATTACATTGCAAAATTCTGTAATACATACTCCACTTGAGAAATATAAGGGAAATAACTAGTAATACAAAAGGCATCTTTGCAACACAAATAAGTGAATATTGCTCCACCATCATACATATATGCACTACTTTTATATATCAAGTATGATTATGCAATCAG
This sequence comes from Eragrostis tef, assembly GCA_000970635.1. NCBI lineage: Eukaryota > Viridiplantae > Streptophyta > Magnoliopsida > Poales > Poaceae > Eragrostis > Eragrostis tef. Next base: position 74,614 of record LAPY01000950.1, on the reverse strand, counting down.
CCTCATTTTGTTGACTTCAGGTGACTGTCCTTGGTTACTCGTCGAGCGCAAAGGCAGCAGCATCGAAGGTGTCTGAGAGGCCGGTGCCGGTCTTGAATGTAACCTTCTCCGGTGTGGTGTCCGCAATGTAAACTTCGACAACGCTGAGCCATAGCATCAGCTCCTTGGTCTTGACACCAGTGATCTTCTTCAGCTTCCCCTTCTCAGCAAACGCCGTCACTTCAGAGGCATAGGACACGGTCTGCTTGATCTTCTTGAATGTGTGCTCGACCTTCTTCTTCCCTTGCACCAGCCACATGAACCCTGTTGCTCGGTCGTACCCGAACTCCTGAATGTCCTCCAACGGCAACAGGCCCTTGGGGAGCCCAATCTCTTCTAGCAGCTCAATGCACTTCTTGCTGCAGATGGCGTCTCCCTTTACGACCTCAGCGCCGGCGCGGTGGCTCTCAATTTGGGACGCCATTGGGTTGCAACAATCTTCTGCACGAGGTTTGAACCTGTACGTTTGTTGTGCACTGATGAGCTGAGCTTGTTGTGATGAAATATGAGACACGGGTGCTGTTTATATAGAAGTCTGTAATCTTTTCTATAGTGTCGATCAGTCTTGACCCTAGTAGTGCAGTTGCACATGTAGCCATATCTGACCTCATAGTATTTTGAAGCACAAAGTCGCGGACCAAGTCAAGAGACGCACAAATATTTGTACTAGTTCAGCCAATTGACTCAAGTAGCCTTCGGGTCGTTGTCAGCAGTACCAAAAACTGTTAGCACGCCACAACTGAATATTATAATTGGGCAGCCAGAGATGACCGACCCGCAAGCTCGACACAATTGACAATCTCACAACAGGTTGGATCCACCTCATGTCCTCTGAAACCAAGCCAAAACTTTCAGACTTCTTCGTGCTGTCTAAACTAATGGGGCTGCAAGTTCCAGTTCTTCCCATGTCAAGAGCTGTGACCATGTTTTCGGGGAGAAAAAAAGAGCTGTATGTATGGAAATAGCAGTACAAGATTAGTAGTAACGCACTGCTACAGGGTCTGGTCATGAGGTCAACTATTGTTTATACTTCAGAAAAAGCAGAGGCATCCAAGGCTGACATATTCTACTGCGAAACATGAATTAGAATCTGTCCACAAGAGCCTCTTTCAGTTGTATAGCTTGTACACTGCAGTGTGCACACAGGAACTTTACGCATGCCACATCTCAGTTCAGAGTGTACGTGGACAACGTTACAGTTGGTTCCCTGTTTCTGAACTTGTGTGTGGCCGGCGCCGCGGCAGAGTGCAGATCGGCTTGTAGCTCGCCTTACCTGGACGGGCTCTGAATCCAACCGATTTGGACTTGGTCGACGTCCTAGCCGAGAAGCGCCGTCCTCGGTCTCAATCCCGCGCGGATGGACGGGACAGCACAAACATTGGTTCTCCATTTTGCGAACGCGAAAAACTGCAGTTTCGGGTTGTGTCTTGGGCCAGTGATGGCATGTCGATCCTCAGGTTTCGGTGCAAAATGAATAAGCCATTGCCCAAGCGACGCTGTGTCAGCCCTCTCGTGGTGGCTTGCCATCGCTACCGTCCCCTTCCTCGCTTCCCTCGCCTGCTGTCGTTCCTGCGCCGCGAGCAGAGCAGGAGGGGATTGCTCTGTGGTAGCTTTAAACTGTCCGATACATGTTGAGCGGCAGAGACAAAGCAGCGGAGACAACATTCAAACACTCTCCGTGCACCGGCGACCATTCGCGGTTCTGTGTTGGTCGAAGGCGTGCTCTGCTTTCTTTCTTCAATAAACGGTGAATGGCTCGCCGTTCCTACGGCCTGAAACACCATGGAAGCTCGCGGACAACTTCGACATTGCCAGCGTGTTGGTGTTGGTGCTCCGCAATGCTGTGAATGAGGTGCAGTCGTCTCCCACCTGATGGATGCGATGCGATGCGATGCTCTGTTTTGTCGGGTGAGCCACAGTACCCTCGAACCTTTTTTTTTTTGAAGAAATACCCTCGAACCTGTGCAGCTGGTCCTCACTTCTGTCGACATGAGCATCCATCTGCCACAGTGATTCACCATTCGTCTTCTCCCTGGATTCAGGTACGGCAATCGATGCATCTCACTTGCCCGATGAGTTTTAGTTCCTTTTCGATCATGAATTACTAGTGAGTGTTTATTCTTCAGCGTAGTGTACCACTGATTTGTTCCTGATCATCACTGCAGGGAGTTTTTTTCTTTCCAAAAACACTAAGTAGAAGTTCAATACATCCCGTGTCAAGATACAAAAGCGTTTCATAAGCTGGCTCTTTGACGTGTCCAACCGACCAGCCTCCATTGCCGGCATTGCAGAGAAAAAGAGAGCCAGTGGTTTTGCTAAATTCTGCATATGTAACGAAATAAGTAGCTTGCATATGTACTGAATCAGACTAAGTGATGGCCGGAATCACAAATAAGATAATAGGGGGACATCTTATCATAAACAGAAATTGTATTGCAAAAATCTGGAAGGTACACACTCCACTCAGTAAGTATAGGGAAGAAAGCTAGTAATACAGACTCATATTTCCAACACTCAATAAGTGCATAGTGCCTCACCCTCATACACATGTACTCCTTAAAGAAAAATAAACAGTACGATTTTGCAGCCAGAATCATTTTGTTTAATCCAGCAGACTCCTTGGTCACTCGCCCAGCGCAAAGGCATTGGCATCGAAGGTGTCAGAGAGGCCGGTGCCAGTCTTGAAGGTAACCTTCTCCGGCGTCGCGTCCGCAACGTAAACTTCGACAACACTAAGCCATAGCATCAGCTCCTTGGTCTTGACGCCGGTGATCTTCCTCAGCTTCCCCTTCTCGACAAACGCTGTCACCTCGGCGGCATAGGACACTGTCTGCTTGATCTTCTTGAATGTATGCTCGACCTTCTTCTTACCCTGCACCAGCCACATGAATCCTGTTGCACGGTTGTACCCGAACTCCTGAATGTCCTCCAGCGGCAACAAGCCCTTAGGGAGCCCAATCTCTTCTAGCAGCTCGATCGTCTTCTTGCTGCAGATGGCATCTCCCTTGACGACCTCTGCGCCAATGTGGTGACTCTCAACTTGGGACGCCATTCGGTTGCAATCTTCTACACGAGGTTTGAACCTGGGATTTTTGTTGTGCACTGATGATCTGAGCTTGCTGTGATGCAATATGAGACGTGGGTGCTGTTTATATAGAACTCTGGAGGCTTTTCTCAAGTGTCGATCAATCTTGACCCTAGCTAGTAGCATAATTGTACAGGTTACCACTTGCCATATCTGACCTCAGACCATTCCATGCATATTCTGAAGCTCAAAGCCGCGGACCAAGTCAAGAGAGGCATTTGTACTAGTTCAGCCCATTGACACAAGGAGCCTTCAGGTCGTTGTCAGTAGTACCGAAAACTGTTAGCACGCCACAACTGAATTTTATAATTGTGCAGCCAGAGATGACCGAGCATCTTAGAACTGGTGTGGTTCACCGGCACCGCCATTCCTTTGAAAGCAAGTAAAACTTTCAGACTTCTTGTGTGTTATCTAAACTGATGGAGCTGCAAAGCCTGCAAGTTTCAGTTCTAGCTTCCCACGTTAAGAGCTGTGCGCATGTTTTCGGGGGGTAAAAAAGGGGAGCTGTGAGTATGGAAATAGCAGCACAAGACTAGTGATGCATGCACCACTACAGGTCCAGGTCAAGTAATGTTTATACTTCAAGAAAAATGAAAAAGCACAGGATTCCAAGGCTGGCATATTCTTCTGGGGAAACATGAATCAAATCCTTTTTAGTTGTATAAGCTTTGTATACTGTGCAGTCTGCGCACAACTGAAACTCAAGCCTTTACGTACGTGTGCTACATCTCGGTTCACAGTGTACACGGTCAAAGTTACAGTTGCTTCCCTGTTCCTTTCTGAACTCGTGTGTGTGGCCGGAGCCTCTGCAGAGTGCAGATCGACTTGAAGCTTGCCTTACCTGCACCGGCTCTGAATCCAACCAATTGGCACTTGATCGACGTTCCAGCCGAGCAGCGCCGTCCTGCTGGGGCGAAGCTACATTGTGCTCTCTGGGTGCAGATGCACCTACAAAAAACCGAAAATTAGTGAAAGTTGATAGATTTTGACCATGCTCGCGAGTCCTCTTCTTTCTCGCTTCCCTTGCCGGCCGTCGTTGCCGCCCCTGTGCCGCGAGCAGAGGAGCAGGGAATTTCTCTGTGGTAGCTTTAAACCATCCGATTCGTATCAAGCGGCAGAGATTAAGCAGCGGAGACCGCGTTCAAACACTCTCCCCCTGCGCGGCCGACCGTTCGCCGTTCGGTGCTGCTGGAAGGCACGCTCTGCTTCGCTTCACCCTTCATCTTCTCCCTGAATTTAGGTACAACAATGGATGCATGTCACTTACCAGATGATTTTTAGTTCCTTTTCAATCATGAATTACTTGTTCAGTCGTGTACCATTGATTTATTGCGTGTTGATAGTCACTGCTGTGAATTTTCGTTTTCTTCTTTCGGAAACGCAAGAAGGGGAAGTTAAACGACACCAGTGTGGGATCTAGGGGTTATATAGTAGTGTGTCATTTTCTGAAGTTAAACGCTGTGAGTGTTTTGTTGCCAAAAAAAAAAGAAGATGTCACTATGGAAATAGCAGTACAGCACCAGTAATGCTCCCCTACAGGGTCAAGTTAGTCAACTACCTCAAGGCTGACATATTCTAGTCCAAAACATGAATTCAAATCTGGTCACAAGAGTCTCTTCAGTTGTATAGTCTGTACGGCGCAAACAACAACTGAAACTCAGCCTTTACAGGGCATATCTCAGTTCACAATGTACTGAATCAGACTAAGTGATGGCTTGAATGACATATAAGATAATACATCTTATAAACAGAAATTGTATTGCAAAATTCTGGAAGGTACATACTCCACTCAGGGAAGAAAGCTAATAATACAGACTCATATTTGCAACACTAAATAAGTGAATAGTGCTTCACCCTCAGACACGTGTACTACTTTAAAAAAAATAAACAGTATGATTCTGCAGCCAGAATCATTTTGTTTAATCGAGGAGACTCCTTGATCACTCGCCCAGGGCAAAGGCATTGGCATCGAAACTGTCAGAGAGGCCGGTGCCGGTCTTGAAGGTAACCTTCTCCGGCGTCGTGTCACGTGTACTACTTTAAAAAAAATAAACAGTATGATTCTGCAGCCAGAATCATTTTGTTTAATCGAGGAGACTCCTTGATCACTCGCCCAGGGCAAAGGCATTGGCATCGAAACTGTCAGAGAGGCCGGTGCCGGTCTTGAAGGTAACCTTCTCTGGTGTCACGTCCGCGATGTAAACTTCGACAACGCTGAGCCATAGCATCAGCTCCTTAGTCTTGACGCCGGTGATCTTCCTCAGCTTCCCCTTCTCGACGAATGCTGTCACCTCAGCGGCATAGGACACGGTCTGCTTGATCTTCTTGAATGTATGCTCGACCTTCTTCTTACCCTGCACCAGCCATATGAATCCTGTTGCGCGGTTGTACCCGAACTCCTGGATATTCTCGAGGGGAAGCAGACCCTTTGGGAGACCAATCTCTTCCAGCCACTCGATCGTCTTCTTGCTGCAGATGGCGTCTCCCTTGACGACCTCTGCGCCAGTGCGGTGGCTCTCAATGTGGGTCGCCATTCTGTTGCAATCTCCTAGGGTGTGGTGTCAACTTGCGAGTCTGATGCGCGCTGATGAGCTGAGCTCGAGCTTGTTGTGATGCAATATGAGACACGGGTGCTGTTTATATAGAAGTCTGGAGGCTTTGTAAAGTGTCGATCAATGTTGACCCAAGTAGTGCAGTTGCACAGGTAGCCATATCTGACCTCAAACTATTACAGGCATATTCTGAAGCACAAAGTCGTGGACCAAGTCAAGAGACGCACAATGACACAAGTCAGGTCGTTGTCATAGTAACAAAAAACAGTTAGCACACCACAACTGAATTATCACTAGTCCAGCAGAGATGACCGAGCTGCATGCTTGACACAACTGACACTCATAGAACTAGTGAGGTTCACCACCAGTCCTCTGAAACCAAGTCAAAACATTTTAGTCACCTTTTTTTTTTCTTTCTTTGCTCTCTGATGGAGGAACAAGTTTCATTTCTGTCCATGTTATCAGTTGACCGATTAATTATGACGACAAAATAAGAAAACTGCATTACAAAACTAGTTCAAGACTACAGGGTCAACTGTTGAGGCCATGGTGCATGTCCAGAAGAGGATGGATTGATCAAGAATGCAGATAGTTGCTTCCGTATCATGTTTTATGGTTATGTACCTGTGGTGCTGTAATACCCTCACTTTTGGAGCCATGAAGAAAAAGAAAAACAAAATTCAAAAAGGAATAAAAATCACTCCAAATTTAAACTTTTTGTCCAACCTCTCACCTTCCAATGATTTTCGAAAATAAAAATTCACTAAAGTAATTCAAACCTAGATTTGAATTTGAAAATTTTCTAAATACTTAAAAGTTGTGCTCAAGTGTTTGCTTTCATATAAAAATA
>LAPY01000950.1:52088-67997 GCA_000970635.1 Eragrostis tef | reverse complement strand
CATTATACGAAGTTATACGAGAGCTCGAAGACCTAAAACTCGAAGATTAGGAAAGCGTTTGTCAGGCAAGCTCTACATCTCCTTGATCATGATTGAACCTATTGTTTTCGCATCGCACCTATAGAGCCTGTTCTAGTAATATGCATTGCTTGTTATTTTACTACTTGTGTAGTTATGACCTACTTGCTTGCTGGTATAATGCCGCTATATAGGCATAAATACCGGAATCCTTGATTACCCTTGGTTACCCCTCTCCTTGATAACCCTAGGACAGTTTCATCATTTCTATGATGGTACAATCTCCTTGTTAATAGATGTGCTTAGGACCCCCTCGCAATGTTTCTACATTGCCACACCTCTCACACACTTGTTTTTGAAAATGTGTTAAACGAGTTTGGTGGTGTGAGTGAATTCTTGGGTTTGGGAGTAGCACAACCATGTTAGATGATGATGATGGGAACGGGTTGGACTGCGGGCAAGACCACTCATGAGAAGATGTGGATAGTGTGATAGCCCACCAGTGTGGGATATGGTGCTTGCCCGGCCACATAAGGACCGGTTCTCTTGACCGTTAACCTAATGATTTCGTACAACCACGGAACCAGTATGCGGATGGACTTATCCTCCCTTCTGGGTGTCCTCTACACAATCCATCAGGAGGAGTAGATAACGGGGGACCAGGAGATGGCTCGGCACAGGGGAGCGAGTTACCTGTGGTTATGCTCGGGGGAGTAAAGTAAACCGAAGCATACTCGGGGGAGTAGTAACCTGTCGTCTGGATGCCACTGGGCGCTTCCCGCGGTGGAAAGTGTGGAGATACCTAGAAGATGGACTAAGCGTTATGCCACTCTCCGATCAAGAGTGCATAGCCCGTGGTGAAAGTGTACACCCTCTGCAGAGGTTAACAATTCATCCGGATGGACGTTGCCATGGCATATGGCACATTATGGTTATGCTCCTTGAGATTAGCCACCTCTTTCTATCCTTGGCGTGTGAGTGGGTTGTAGTCAACCCGTGTTTTGGAAGTGTGGCATGGATGCCGGGTCGGTACGATCCTTGTGATCAGAAGGCCCAATTAAAATTTGGGAACTGGCGGGAAGGTATATACTCCCCCAGGGCCACCCAACTAAAATATTGACAATAAAACCTCCTGTTTTTATCTCTAATTCCTTGACCTGCTTTAGTGAACCCTGCATAAAAATGGCTTTTCCGCAAATGAAACCCTACAGCTTTCTCCTTGCTAAAACCAAATATGCATCTATATTATACCCTTGTGTAGCGTAGGGCTTGCTGAGTACCTTGTGTACTCACTGGCTTGCATTTGTGGTTTTAGTCAGAGGAACCTTCGTAGGAAACGACGACGTTGGGTTTTCGTTCTCTACTCAAGTCTGCTTGTGGTTGGGCCGTGTTTTCCGCTGTCTGCCTGCCTCACCATTAGTCGGACGGACGGACTTGGATAGCTCAAAATCCTTGTCGAACCGCCACTAAAGGTGTTATCTCAGGTATTATATCTAAGTACCTATACGAAGTATGCTTTTGATTGCCATATCTGTGTTCTTGTGCGTATCAGCTACTGATCCAGGGACTGATACAAGATGCACAACATGCTCCAGAAATTGGGGTATGACAGGTGCCATATGTTGTAAGTCCAGATGTTTAGAAGAACTGTTATTTGGAAGGCCATTTAATGAACTGCTCATTGTATGGAACTATTATATGTGAGGTATGGCGTCAAAACGTAGTATGTAATGGTATTTGTAATGACCTGATATGTCAATGGCTTTGTACGGTTTCATTGGAACTCGAATACTTCAACTAAATTGTGCATGCGTTGGCTGTTGATTTGTTGGCGCTAAATATTTGAATTTAAATGGAGGCGCTGGCGCCTGCTGGCTGCCAGCAGCAGCCGCAGACCAGCCAAAAATGCACCAGCCGAACAGGCCCATATTCTACTGCAGAATATGGGTTCTCTTCGACTGTAGTTTTTGCACTGTACAAACTACAACTGAGGCTCAAACTTTATGTGTGACACGTTACTTATTTATCACAGAGACGAGGACACGTTACATCTGACCCTGAACTTAAGTGTGGCTAGTGCTTCAGAGTGCAGATGGTCTTGAAGCTCGCCTTACCTGTACATGTTCTGAATCCAACCAATTCCTCGCAGCCGGTTCCTTCTTGGGCGTGAATCAATACATTGCAATGGCAAGAAAGGTGCCGACGGACGGGACAATCAATAAGGATTTCAGACAACGAGAAGGTGCGTTGATGGCTAAGCTGGCTCACTCCAGACAACGAGAAGGTGCATTGAAGGTTCTTTAGCAGTTATTGACAGCAAGTTATTAAACTGACAAATGGAGAAAACAAAGTCATTCTATCTCACAAAAAATAAAAATCTGTGTGTCAAAAGCATGAATTATTGTATTATAGTTGTGACATCACAGGGCTTCAACCGGACAGGGCAGTAGCACATGTCCATAACGTAGTAGTAACCTGTGACACCCTATGAAAACATGTTCATGTATCCTCCCAAATAAGCCTCACAGTGATAAAATCAAGTATATGTGACTGCATTTTTCATAGATCGCTTCCTCTTGACAGCTGTAGACTTCTGCTCTTGAATCTCACAAGTATAGACATAGCTGTAGTAAGGCGGTAACCGAGATCTCCATGCTAGGACCTCAAATTTCCCATGACACTTAATGCTTTCATACATCATCAGGTCTTTGATCATTATCTTCGGGACCTCAGCTTCTGGAGAGCATTCATACTGACGATAGACCACCAAATATTCAGAAGGCGTCGCCATTCTCCTAACATGTGCTATTCTGTATTGGTCCACAAGATCAAATGGATGTTCACCAAATCTCAAGACATGCTTTTTGACGAGCCTCCTCAACAGTGCAAGAACCTTTCTCCAAAAGTGGATTTCAAAGTTGTCTCTTAGCAAATAGGCAGTGCCAACTGCACTAAGGAGGCTGCCATTCAGCACCTTCGCTATCTCCATGGCCAAGTGTACAAACCTCGGGTGCATTCCTGGATTAATGCTCCCAAACGTAAGCGTCTTGAAGAAATACCAGTATGCTTCATGGGAAAAAAAATTCAGTGTTACTGCTTGCGTTGTTCCAATATTTTTTATCTTGTCAGACCGGCTCGTGACTATGATTTTACTACAGCTTGGCACATACCGTTTAGAAGCAGAATACAACATATTCCATGCATCTTCATCTAGGTCCCCAATTAACTCAACAACAAACAGCACCCTCCTATCCTTGTTTGAGTTTGATAGCTGATTTTGAAGTTTCATTGCACATCCTTTCATTAAAGTAACCAACTCATCATCTGCAAAATCATGATCATGCAAGATGATGACTTGTGAGAAGTGACCAAGGACCCTTTCATCCTTACAAACATGGGCGACAAGGGTGCTCTTGCCGACTTTGCCAGGACCGACGATTGGCAGGACCTCCAAGTTTTTGGCACCATGAGGTCGCGTCTGCAATAGGAAGTTGATGATGCGTTCTGCTTCCATCTGGCGGCCAAACATGCAGTTGTCCAGCAGGAGATGCATGCTATAAGGTTGGCGGTACATGCTCGGGTAGCTCGTCAAGAACACAACCAATTCTTTCACATCAATGATCATGGAGCTCAGAGAATCAAGTGACTTTTCCATTTGTTCAAAAACATGTGTGTTGTTACTGGAAGAACAGAAGCCTTTCAAATAATTTATTTTGGACAGAGAAGAAGAATGATTCAAGACCTGGTTTTTGGCATCGTCCTTGTTGTGAGGTTGGTACCTGAAAGTGTCAAGCGTGTAATATCCCCGATATATGGCTTCTGTGAGCATGTCCAGTTGGAGGAGCATGGCATGGTTTGTGACAAGCCGCCCCATGGCCTCGTCAGCTATAACCTGCGCCCGGAGGAGAGCTCTTTGCAGTTTGTCCTCCACATCCAGTGTCGTCGGCTTGGAGATTTTACTGATGAAGAAATTTATGGATTTAGTGGTCAGCTCGCCAAGGATTGCAGAAAGGAGAAAGTCCATTTGGAACTCTATCCTTAGGAATCAGCTGGTGGAGGTGAGAGCAAACAGATCAGTGTAAGGGAATGGGATGTCTCTAAAATATGAACAACCAAGGACGTGTTAAGAACTCAGAGAAGAGAGATAGAGATTACTAGTTGAAGGCATGGAAAGGTGGTACCAGTCCAAAAGTCATGCACGTGCAGTTCCATGTTTTACCATTGGACGTCCGTCTGCTTTTCAGATTGTTCTGATTTGACTTTTCTTTTTGTATTCCCCATTGTCAACATATGCTTGTAGTGCCAGCTAAGATAGAACTATTCTACACCTAACTAATAATTATTGAAGCAATCATCACTAATTACTAAAATTACTAAACAAAATGTCATGATTTTTACTTTAACGTAGTTACTGAACGTCAATTACTGACATATTTTAGCATCATCGTGCACTCGGTTTAGTAATTCATGATCGTTTTCTGTAGTAAAAAATTACTTATTCTACACCTAGGGTGTTGAATAGCATATATAGCAGTTCTTGACTTTTCACCTGACAAGGAGCACACGGTACTCCCTCTTCTCCGTTGCATTACCCTGCTTGTGAGGAGTTCAGACAGCAATATGGACATCCTGCTGTCTGCTAGATCGCAAGCATCCAAAACATGGTATGCATTATTCTTTCTTCTCCGATTTTCCTTCTGGCATTCCAAGCACGGCGTTAATCCCTGAAAGTTATGTTGTACGATTTAAAATGGCTGCTACTACTCTATCATGCACAATGAAAATAATAAACATGGAAACTTTGTTGACTGAGATGATACTTTTGAATTTTAACAGGTAACTAGGAAGACTAAAGTAAGGCTAGAAGTGAACCATGCCACAAAAATCTCATCTAGTTCTCTAAAGTGAAGAAGATTCAAGATGATGCAGCACCTGAAAACAAGGGGTTCTACATTAGAAAATTCCTCCTCTCAGCCCTTTAACTGATATATACATGGCGACGTGTCTTGTACTAGCGGAATTTCTCAATAGAGACAACTATTTCCGCAATAAATTCTGATTTTTTTTTTTAAATTTCCAACACCCATACTTCAACTCGGCGAAGATGGAGTAGACCGCAACACTGGCAAACCAGAATCGTGGTAACCAGAGATGAATGCGCGCATAGTTCAGAGCTGAGATGGGAACCTCGAATTCAAGTTGAATGCGCCGCCGGGTCAGTTTTCTCGGGGCGACGACGCGCGGAGCCGTCTCCGTGACTTCCCGTTCCCGGACTGCCGCAGCCGACGGGGCGGTCACTGTGGCTCGATCCCCCATTCCGTGACCCGCAATCAGTGAAGCCGTGACCACAGAGCAGCGTCTGGAGGCATGGCGGAGGAGGAGCGACTTCGTGGGGCAGTTCGGGGGCATCTCGCCGGAGTTGAGGCTCGGACGCCGGAGCTGTGTCACCAGCGCCAGGGGAGGGCGGCGCCGTGCCCTGACGACTCTGTCGCCGTGGGAGAAGAGCAGAACCGTCGCCGCCGGCATCTTCCTGTCCTCTCCTAGCTTCGTTCGCGGCCTCCAGCCTCTCCGGCGGCCGGCCGCGCGCCGCGATCCGGGCACCAGGGGGTGGTCGCTATTCGAAATAACGACCACCCCCTGGGTAGCCGCGAACCGTTAGATCCGTATCCTGCGGCGGGGATTAAGAAGCGGAGACCCAGTCAAACCCGTCGTGGCACGAACCGAGGGTTTCGGCTCCTCCGCCCGTTCCGGCGATCAGACTCCGTCGAGCTCCACAGCCTCGCGTTCTCGCGAGCTCTAAACGCTCCTCTCTGCATCCTTTTGGCGGATTTCAAATTGTATCGCCAATTTGCCATGCGCCCTTCTGGTTGTTCCGCCGTCCATGGCCGACCGACCAGAGGTTTGACTCTTCACTTCGTCGAGATCTCTCTCTCTCTCTCTCTCTCTCTCTCTCTCTCTCTCTCTCTCTCTCTCTCTCTCTCTCTCTCTCTCTCTCTCTCTCTCTCTCTCTCTCTCTCTCTCTCTCTCTCTCTCTCTCTCTCTCTCTCTCTCTCTCTCTCTCTCTCTCTCTCTCTCTCTCTCTCTCTCTCTCTCTCTCTCTCTCTCTCTCTCTCTCTCTCTCTCTCTCTCTCTCTCTCTCTCTCTCTCTCTCTCTCTCTCTCTCTCTCTCTCTCTCTCTCTCTCTCTCTCTCTCTCTCTCTCTCTCTCTCTCTCTCTCTCTCTCTCTCTCTCTCTGCACGTACATACTGCGTGCAGTGAGCCATGGAAACAAGGAAAGCCAAGCAACGGTGACCCATCTCTGAATTCTGAACCATGTCGATTCTGAACTCTACGCCGGCAAGCTGGGACGACCAACAACTCTGAGCAGAGCTTCACTGAAGGTATGTATGACACGCATTTTTGTTCTCCCCTGCCAGATTCCTGTTAATTACAGATTACAAAAATCATGGTAACAGTTTATAACTTTCAGACATGACGCGGAGAAATCAATTGTGTTCGGCTATTACCTGACGATGACACGGCTGCTCTGTTCTTTGCCTGTCAACCATGCCTGCCTCAAAAGTAAGATTAGGAACGAGTAACATGATACTTATGGAATTGCAGAGTTTCAGTTATGTTCGTCATGTTGACTTATCAGTTAGTGCTTCTGAACGAAGATTTCCCATGTTTCATTTCAGAATTCGATGGCAGCTTATAAGTTCAGGAGTGCATGTTCACTAAGGCTGGTGCAGGGCTTTCCAAATGACAGAGAAACCCAAAAATAGCATACCTGTTATGGTTCTGTCACTTATATATGTTGCCCAGTGTCGTCGACATATGAAACTGTCTTACCATACCTGAAGAGGTAAAATCCACGGCCTTGTTTGCTAGCTCAGCATGGGGGATATTTTTTAGTTTCCAAGTTGAAGATCAACATGGAGATATTTTTTCTTTTTGAAGAAATTACGGTGGGGGAGCTCGTCAAATGAATTTTCATATTAAATAAGTATAGCAGGGTATACAGTGTGATTTAAAAGCACGGAATAGAACAACCAGTACTTTTTAAGATCAACATGGGGATTCAAGACATCGAATAACATGTGGAAGAAATAAACATGCTGGCTTCACACAAACAGTGTACAGCCAAGAACAGAGCAACAGAGAGGATGCCGATTCCAGACCGCCACGGCGACAGTTCTCACAGCTTGTGGCCTCGTGGTGACTTCCCGGCTCTCCGACGTTAGGTGCTTGATCAAAACAAGGCAAGCATGCACATGAATAAATAGTTTGTGTATCGATCACCCAAGGTTGGAGTTGGACTTGGATAAGAGTCTTGCATTAGACAGGGGACACTGAACATAACTTTGCACCTGTGTTTCTTGACTGACTGCCACTCTGGTTCGATGAGTTCAAAATCATATTCATAGAAGAATAGTTGGGAGGTTAAAAGCATATGATCTTGCTCCAAGGCCAAGAATCATATTTAAGATAGTAGAAAAGTTAACTTAAAAACTGAAATTGTATTGCAAAATTCTGTAAGGTACATACTCCACTCAATAAATATAGGGGAAAAAACCTACTAATACCGAAGCACATTTGCAACACAATATAAGTGAATTTGCCTCACGCACATACATATATGCATTGTTTTTTCAGATATAGTACGATTATACAATCAGCCTCATTTTGTTTAATTCAGCTGGCTCCTTGATTACTCGCCGAGTGCAAAGGCATTAGCATCAAAGCTGTCAGAGAGGCCGGTGCCGGTCTTGAAGGTAACCTTCTCTGGTGTCACGTCCGCGATGTAAACTTCGACAACGTTNNNNTCAGGAGTGCATGTTCACTAAGGCTGGTGCAGGGCTTTCCAAATGACAGAGAAACCCAAAAATAGCATACCTGTTATGGTTCTGTCACTTATATATGTTGCCCAGTGTCGTCGACATATGAAACTGTCTTACCATACCTGAAGAGGTAAAATCCACGGCCTTGTTTGCTAGCTCAGCATGGGGGATATTTTTTAGTTTCCAAGTTGAAGATCAACATGGAGATATTTTTTCTTTTTGAAGAAATTACGGTGGGGGAGCTCGTCAAATGAATTTTCATATTAAATAAGTATAGCAGGGTATACAGTGTGATTTAAAAGCACGGAATAGAACAACCAGTACTTTTTAAGATCAACATGGGGATTCAAGACATCGAATAACATGTGGAAGAAATAAACATGCTGGCTTCACACAAACAGTGTACAGCCAAGAACAGAGCAACAGAGAGGATGCCGATTCCAGACCGCCACGGCGACAGTTCTCACAGCTTGTGGCCTCGTGGTGACTTCCCGGCTCTCCGACGTTAGGTGCTTGATCAAAACAAGGCAAGCATGCACATGAATAAATAGTTTGTGTATCGATCACCCAAGGTTGGAGTTGGACTTGGATAAGAGTCTTGCATTAGACAGGGGACACTGAACATAACTTTGCACCTGTGTTTCTTGACTGACTGCCACTCTGGTTCGATGAGTTCAAAATCATATTCATAGAAGAATAGTTGGGAGGTTAAAAGCATATGATCTTGCTCCAAGGCCAAGAATCATATTTAAGATAGTAGAAAAGTTAACTTAAAAACTGAAATTGTATTGCAAAATTCTGTAAGGTACATACTCCACTCAATAAATATAGGGGAAAAAACCTACTAATACCGAAGCACATTTGCAACACAATATAAGTGAATTTGCCTCACGCACATACATATATGCATTGTTTTTTCAGATATAGTACGATTATACAATCAGCCTCATTTTGTTTAATTCAGCTGGCTCCTTGATTACTCGCCGAGTGCAAAGGCATTAGCATCAAAGCTGTCAGAGAGGCCGGTGCCGGTCTTGAAGGTAACCTTCTCTGGTGTCACGTCCGCGATGTAAACTTCGACAACGCTGAGCCATAGCATCAGCTCCTTGGTCTTGACTCCGGTGATCTTCCTCAGCTTCCCCTTCTCGACGAACGCTGTAACCTCAGCGGCATAGGACACTGTCTGCTTGATCTTCTTGAATGTATGCTCGACCTTCTTCTTACCCTGCACCAGCCACATGAACCCTGTTGCACGGTTGTACCCAAACTCCTGGATGTCCTCCAGGGGCAGCAGGCCCTCGGGGAGACCGATCTCTTCCAGCAGCTCGATCGTCTTCTTGCTGCAGATGGCGTCTCCCTTTACAACCTCTGCACCGGTGCGGTGACTCTCAATTTGGGATGCCATTGCGTTGCAATCTTCTCTGATGTGGTGTCAACCTCCTGAGTTGTGTCTGATGTGTGCTGGAGCTGAGCCTGAGCTTGTTGTGATGCATTATGAGATATGGGAGCTGTTTATATAGAAGTCTGAAGGCTTTGATCAATCTTGACCCTAGTAGCACAACTGCACGGGTAGCCATATTTGACCTCAAACCATTAGATGCATATTCTGAAGCACAAAGTCGCGGACCAAGTCAAGAGATGCACTCATACACAACTATTTGTACTAGTTCAGCCAAATGAAACAAGTAGCCTTCAGGCCGTTGTCAGTAGTATCAAAAACAGTTAGCACACCACAACTGAACTATCAATATTAATAACGGGGCAGCCAGAGATGACCGACCTGCATGATCGACAGAATTGACAATCTCATAACAGGTGGCGTCCCGACCAAGGCCTGTCCTCTGAAACCCAGTCAAAACTTTCAGACTTCTTCAGTGCTGTCTAAGGAGCTGCAAGTTTCAGTTCTTCCCATGGTAAGAGCTGTCAGTATGTTTTCGCACCCAAAAAAAAAAAGCGAGGAGCTGTGAGTATGGACTAGTGCGTCACTACAGGGTCAGGTCAACCATTGTTTATACATGAAAAAAAAAGCAGAGGCTTCAAGTCTGACGTATTCTCCTGCAAAACATGAATTAAAATCTGGTCCCAAGAGTCTCTTCAGTTGTATAGTTTGTACTGCACAAACAACAACTGAAGCTCAGCCATTACAGAGAATATCACGGTCGAAAGAAAAAAGAAGATAATATCACATGGCACATCTTAGTTCATAATGTACTCCAAGGAAAGTTACAGTTGGCTCGGTTCTATCCCCTGTTCTGAACTTGTGTGTGGCCGGGGCCAATGCAGAGTGCAGAGTTGAAGCTCGCCTTACCTGCTGATACCTGCTCTGAACCCAATAAATTCTACGCGGCCGGCGATTTATTTGGTATAGATCGCATTGCCAAGCGCAAAGGAGTGATTTGCAGGCGAAAAATGAAACAGGTTTTGGAGACGGTGGTAAGTGAAGAGCTGTGACGCGTCACTTGATGGAGACTGCAGAGCCGAGAACAGAGGGCGGGCGGGCGCAGAGCAGAGCAGAACAGGCCCTGTCATGCCATCTGCCATCGACCGTGAAACGCATCATCTACGACGGCGCGCCCGGATCAGAACGCATGACTCTCAATTTGGGATGCCATTGCGTTGCAATCTTCTCTGATGTGGTGTCAACCTCCTGAGTTGTGTCTGATGTGTGCTGGAGCTGAGCCTGAGCTTGTTGTGATGCATTATGAGATATGGGAGCTGTTTATATAGAAGTCTGAAGGCTTTGATCAATCTTGACCCTAGTAGCACAACTGCACGGGTAGCCATATTTGACCTCAAACCATTAGATGCATATTCTGAAGCACAAAGTCGCGGACCAAGTCAAGAGATGCACTCATACACAACTATTTGTACTAGTTCAGCCAAATGAAACAAGTAGCCTTCAGGCCGTTGTCAGTAGTATCAAAAACAGTTAGCACACCACAACTGAACTATCAATATTAATAACGGGGCAGCCAGAGATGACCGACCTGCATGATCGACAGAATTGACAATCTCATAACAGGTGGCGTCCCGACCAAGGCCTGTCCTCTGAAACCCAGTCAAAACTTTCAGACTTCTTCAGTGCTGTCTAAGGAGCTGCAAGTTTCAGTTCTTCCCATGGTAAGAGCTGTCAGTATGTTTTCGCACCCAAAAAAAAAAAGCGAGGAGCTGTGAGTATGGACTAGTGCGTCACTACAGGGTCAGGTCAACCATTGTTTATACATGAAAAAAAAAGCAGAGGCTTCAAGTCTGACGTATTCTCCTGCAAAACATGAATTAAAATCTGGTCCCAAGAGTCTCTTCAGTTGTATAGTTTGTACTGCACAAACAACAACTGAAGCTCAGCCATTACAGAGAATATCACGGTCGAAAGAAAAAAGAAGATAATATCACATGGCACATCTTAGTTCATAATGTACTCCAAGGAAAGTTACAGTTGGCTCGGTTCTATCCCCTGTTCTGAACTTGTGTGTGGCCGGGGCCAATGCAGAGTGCAGAGTTGAAGCTCGCCTTACCTGCTGATACCTGCTCTGAACCCAATAAATTCTACGCGGCCGGCGATTTATTTGGTATAGATCGCATTGCCAAGCGCAAAGGAGTGATTTGCAGGCGAAAAATGAAACAGGTTTTGGAGACGGTGGTAAGTGAAGAGCTGTGACGCGTCACTTGATGGAGACTGCAGAGCCGAGAACAGAGGGCGGGCGGGCGCAGAGCAGAGCAGAACAGGCCCTGTCATGCCATCTGCCATCGACCGTGAAACGCATCATCTACGACGGCGCGCCCGGATCAGAACGCACTCCATTGCCGCGCGTGCGAGCTGCTCTTCAGCCAGGGGCCCCCCAGCCGTGGAGTAGCACGAGATGCCCTGCATGCCAGGGGAGCGCGGCGCCATGTCCGTCCTGAAGATTCTGCTGCCGTGGCGGAAGAGCAGAGTCGCCGCCGGCGTCTTCTTGTCCTCCCCTAGCTTCGCTCGCTGCTTCCCGGCTCTCCGGCGGCCGGTCGTTGGCCACGAGCTGCGGAGCCACGGAGGAGATTAGGGAGAGGAGACCCAGTCAAACCCGTCGTGGCACGAACCGAGCGGTTCCCGCTCCTTCGCCGCCCCGCCCCGCTCCTCCGCCGGCTCCGGCGAGCTCTAGAGCCTCGCGTTCTCCTTCTTCCGTTCTAACTGGCTGTATACGCTCCTCTGCATGTTTCTTCGCGAGGTCGGCATTGCCGCGTTGGATGCCCCTGCTCCCCTCTGGTTGCTCTGTCCATGGCCGATCAATCAGAGGTTTGATTCGTCTTCAGTTCGTTGAGATCGATCACCTTCTGCAGGTACCTACCTACTACTGCGTGAAGTGAGCCTAACAAACAAGGCAAGCCACGCCACGGTGACCCAGCTCCGAATCCTGAACACCGGCAATTCTGAACTCTGCCCCGGAAACCAGGGAATGCCAACAACACCTCTGAGCAGAGCTTCAACCAAGGTACGACACGGATATTTGTTGTCGGTCCCTGGAAGATGCCTGTTAATTTCAGCTGAAATAAGCGTGTCGAAGAAAAGTTTATAAACTTCATACGTGATGCGGAGAAATCTGTTGTATACTGCTATTCCCTGACCATGTCACGGCTGTTCTGTGCTTTGCCTGTGAACCATGCCTCCCTCAAAGCTAAGATTAGGCAGGCCCTTATGAAATTACAGAGTTTCAGTTTTGTTCGTCTTGCTGAGTTATTAACATATATAGTTAGTGCTTGTGAACGGAGATTTGACATGCATGTTCATTACAAACTTCGATGAGTGCATGTTGAGTGAGAGGGGTTTCCAAATGACAGAGAAGCCCAAAAGTACGACATAGATATACAAAAGCGTTTCAGATGCTGAGTTCTTTTTCCTGTCCAGCAGAACAGTCTCCATCGCCAGCATTACTAAATCATGCGTGGCATATGTGCTGAAATATGTAGCTTGCTTATGAACTGGAATAGGACTAAGTAATGGCCTTGAATCAGATATAAAATAGTAACAGCATACTTTTCAATGAAATTGCATTAAAATTCTGTAAGATACATACTCCACTCGGTAAATATAGGGGGAAAAACTAGTAATGCAAAAGCATGTTCGCAACACAGAATAAGTGAATATTGCCTCACCCTCATACATATATGAACAGCTTTAAATATAGCATTTTTACTATTATCCAGTCAATATAATTTGTTTAATTCAGCTGGCTCCTTGATTACTCCCTACTTCTTCCGTTCTAACTGGCTGTATACGCTCCTCTGCATGTTTCTTCGCGAGGTCGGCATTGCCGCGTTGGATGCCCCTGCTCCCCTCTGGTTGCTCTGTCCATGGCCGATCAATCAGAGGTTTGATTCGTCTTCAGTTCGTTGAGATCGATCACCTTCTGCAGGTACCTACCTACTACTGCGTGAAGTGAGCCTAACAAACAAGGCAAGCCACGCCACGGTGACCCAGCTCCGAATCCTGAACACCGGCAATTCTGAACTCTGCCCCGGAAACCAGGGAATGCCAACAACACCTCTGAGCAGAGCTTCAACCAAGGTACGACACGGATATTTGTTGTCGGTCCCTGGAAGATGCCTGTTAATTTCAGCTGAAATAAGCGTGTCGAAGAAAAGTTTATAAACTTCATACGTGATGCGGAGAAATCTGTTGTATACTGCTATTCCCTGACCATGTCACGGCTGTTCTGTGCTTTGCCTGTGAACCATGCCTCCCTCAAAGCTAAGATTAGGCAGGCCCTTATGAAATTACAGAGTTTCAGTTTTGTTCGTCTTGCTGAGTTATTAACATATATAGTTAGTGCTTGTGAACGGAGATTTGACATGCATGTTCATTACAAACTTCGATGAGTGCATGTTGAGTGAGAGGGGTTTCCAAATGACAGAGAAGCCCAAAAGTACGACATAGATATACAAAAGCGTTTCAGATGCTGAGTTCTTTTTCCTGTCCAGCAGAACAGTCTCCATCGCCAGCATTACTAAATCATGCGTGGCATATGTGCTGAAATATGTAGCTTGCTTATGAACTGGAATAGGACTAAGTAATGGCCTTGAATCAGATATAAAATAGTAACAGCATACTTTTCAATGAAATTGCATTAAAATTCTGTAAGATACATACTCCACTCGGTAAATATAGGGGGAAAAACTAGTAATGCAAAAGCATGTTCGCAACACAGAATAAGTGAATATTGCCTCACCCTCATACATATATGAACAGCTTTAAATATAGCATTTTTACTATTATCCAGTCAATATAATTTGTTTAATTCAGCTGGCTCCTTGATTACTCCCTAAGCGCAAAGGCAGTGGCATCGAAGCTGTCAGAGAGGCCAGTGCCGGTCTTGAAAGTAACCTTCTCCGGTGTCGCCTCAGCAGTGTAAACTTCGACAACGCTGAGCCATAGCATCAGCTCTTTGGTCTTGACGCCAGTGATTTTCCTCAACTTTCCCTTCTCGACAAAAGCCGTCACCTCGGCGGCGTAGGATACTGTTTGCTTGATCTTCTTGAATGTGTGCTCGACCTTCTTCTTCCCCTGCACAAGCCACATGAACCCTGTGTTGCGGTTGTATCCGAACTCCTGAATGTCCTCCAACGGCAAGAGGCCCTTGGGGAGCCCGATCTCTTCTAGCAGCTCGATTGACTTCTTGCTGCATATGGCGTCTCCCTTTACAACCTCTGCACCGGTGCGGTGACTCTCAATTTGGGACGACATTTGGTGGAACTCTGCTACGAGGTGGTTTAACCCTTAAGTCTGATTGTGCGCTGATAAGCTGAGTGTGTTGTGATGCAACATGAGATACGGGTGCTGCTTATATAGAAGTCTGAAAGCTTTCTCAAGTGTTGATCAATCTTGACCCTAGTAGCACGATTGGACAGGTAGCCATATCTGACTTCTAGCTATTTGTAAGCGTATTCTAGAGCACAAACTCGCAGACCAAGTCAAGAGACGCACAGCTATTTGTACTCGTTCAGCCAAATTTGTCACTGTCACTGTCATAGTAGCACCAAAACACTTAGCACGCCACGACTGAATTGTCCATATTATACTTGCTCTGCTTGACTCAGTTGACGATCTCACAATAGGTGGGGCTCATCAATCGCGAGCACTAGCTAGCCACTGCGAGCTTTCAGACTTCATCATGCCATACAGTAACATTGAGGTGCAAGTTTCATCAGTTCTTCCCATGTTATGGGTTGGCCGATTATGACGAAGAAATACAGAAATGGCATTACGAAATTAGTCCACTAATACAGGGGCAGCTGTTGTTTATGCTTCAGAAAGAAGAAAGAAAAACAGAGGCACCAAGCTGACATATTCTACTGCCCAAAGTGAATTTATGACATTCAGTCACAAGAGTGGTCTTCAGGTGTTTAGTTTGTATTGTACAAACAAGCAATAAAACTCAACCTTCATATGTCTAATAACATGGCTGACATACGGAGAAGATCACGGGGAAGCTCTCATTTGATAATGTACAAGGACAAATTAAAATCGATTGGGTGGGTTTCTGAACTTGTGTGCGGCTGCTGCAGAGTGCAGACTTGAAGCTCGCCTTATATCACTGTACCTGCTCTGAACCGAATCCAACCAATTCTTCACGGCACGGGCATCTTGTTCGGTAGATTCGCATCACGAAAGGAGCGATACTGGTACGTAGACCAAAACTTAAACAGGTATTCAAGTCGGTGACAACAATGACAAGGGCATGGGTGTTCAAGACATGAGCTGCGTGGCGTGCATCCCCCGGTAACTCTTATACGCGTGCGTGCGCGAGCGACTGAAGTCGCGTCGCTGTCGCGACGCGGTCTGGAGGGGATGAAGAAAAGAAACTGAAGCTCGCCGGAGTGGAGGAAGAAGAAGGCAGTTAGGGTTCGGGGTTTGGAGGGTGGGCCTCATGGTCGCCGGCTGTAGAGGAGGGGGCCCGGGGGCGGCGGCCGCGACCCGGCGGTGGGTGGCAGCGGCGGCGGGGCGGCGAGGCGCCGCCGGCCGCAGGTAGGTCGTAGAAGGGCGGTGGGCGGGCTAGGCGGCGGGGGCGCTGTAGTTGTAGTGGTTAAAAAAAAAGAGGGG
>LAPY01000950.1:40121-51005 GCA_000970635.1 Eragrostis tef | reverse complement strand
TCAGAGAATTTAGCGGCGGTAGCCGCCGGAGACGAGGGCTTGCAGCGGGGCGTCTGGCCGGAGTTCGCGGCTGAAGTGGAAAAGGCGGAGGAGGAAGACGACTGGTTGTCGTTTGCTGTCGGCTGGAATGCGCGAGTTGCGTCGCTCGCGCGCGCGAATTAGGCATGCCCAGCCCCGCCCTCGACGGCGTGAATACCACGCGCGCCGTGCATCCCCACCCTCAACGGAGCGTAGGGCGCGGAAATTTCACGGGAGAAGCCATGCATGCGTGTCTGCGTCCCGGAACGCACGCCATGCGATCGAGGGGCAGCCATGGTTGGACGCTGAAATACAAGGGCAAGGGCGCGCCATGCCATGATGGCGGAAGACCAGAGTCGTCGCCGTCATCTTCCTGTCCTCTCCTAGCTTCGCATGCTGCCTCCGAGCTCTCTGGCGGCGAGGCGTTGGCCGCCGTGGGTCGCGACTCGACTCAGCTCACCAGGAGGCGGTCGCTATTCGAAATAACGACCGGGTGGTCGCTATTTTAAATGACGAACCCCCCCTCCCCCGGGGGTAGCCACCAACCGTTAGATCCGTGACCTGCGGGCGAGATCAAGAAGCGGAGACCCAGGCGCACACGTCGTCATGGGCCTCGTGGCACGAACCGAGCACTTCCAGCTCTTTCGCCGTCCCTCCCCGCTCCTCCGCCGGTTCCGGCGAGCGGAATCTGGTCCGGTGAGCTAGATCTAGAGCCCCGCTTCCGCTCTGCCCGGTCGTAAAGGTTACTCTGCATCTTCTTTTTTTTTGGACGAAATTCCTCTGCATATTTTCGCCTGGTCAAAATTGGATGCCCCTGCCCTCTTCTGGTTGCTTGGCCGTTGGCTGATCGATCAGAGGTTTGAGCCCTCTGTGTCTGTCACTCAATCTTCACATCGTTGGGATCGATCTATCTTTCTCTGCCGATAACCTGCTGCTGCATGCAGTGAGCCAAAGCAAACAAGGCACAACCCAAGCCCTGAACTGAACCCTGGCGAATTCAGAACTCTGTGCCAGCCGCCGGCAACTCTGAGCAGAGCTTCACAGAAGGTACGACACGCATATCTTCTCCGTGGATTCAGATACGGAAACGGATGCATCTCACTTCCAATGATTTTTAGTTCCTTTAAAACCATGAATTACTAGTTTGTTCTTCAATATAGTGTACCATTGATTTATTTGTTCCTGATAAATTAGCTAGACGACAGGGAGGTTCAAATACAAACTCGTTTCATTTGCTGAACTCTTTTCGTTTCCTGTCCAGCAGAACATTCTCCATCGCCAGCATTTCAGAGGAAGAAGAGAGAGCGGTTTTACTACATCCTGGATGGCATATGTACCGAAATATGTAGCTTGCTTATGCACTGAAATCAGACTAAGTAATCGCTTGGAATCAGATATAAAATAGTAACAGCATACTTACGAACTGAAATTGTATTCCGAATTTCTGTAAGGTACATACTCCACTCAGGAATTGGAGAACTAGTAAAGAAAAGGTATATTCGCAAATCACAACACAAAATAAGTGAATATTGCCTCACCCACGTACATTTTTATCTGTCCTACTTGAAAGTAGGTAATGCTACGATTTTGCAGTCATCATAGTTTTGTTTAGTTCAGCTGGTTCCTTAGATTACTCCCCAAGTGCAAAGGCAGTGGCATCGAAGCTGTCAGAGAGGCCAGTGCCAGTCTTGAAAGTAACCTTGTCCGGTGTCGCGTCCGCGATGTAGACTTCAACAACGCTGAGCCATAGCATCAGCTCTTTAGTTTTGACGCCAGTGATCTTCCTCAGCTTCCCCTTCTCGACAAACGCTGTCACCTCGGAGGCGTAGGACACGGTCTGCTTGATCTTCTTGAATGTGTGCTCAACCTTCTTCTTCCCCAGCACTAACCACATGAACCCTGTCGCACGGTTGTACCCGAACTCTTGGATGTCCTCCAGCGGCAGCAGGCCCTTGGGGAGACCGATCTCTTCGAGCAGCTCAATTGTCTTTTTGCTGCAGATGGCGTCTCCCTTGAGGACCTCTGCGCCAGCAAGGTGACTCTCAATTTGGGACGCCATTTGGTGAAACTCTTCTCCGAGGTGGTTGCAGTTGCACCCTGCAAGTCTGATGTGCGCTGATAAGCTGATGTGCTTGTTGTGATGCAATTATGAGACACATGTGCTGTTTATATAGAAGTCTGGAGGCTTTCTCAAGTGTCAATCAGTCTTGACCATAGTAGTACAGTTGCACAGGTAGCCATATCTGACCGTAAACCATTGCATGCATATTCTAAAGCACAAAGTTGCGGACCAAGTCAAGAGACGCGCAACCATTTGTACTAGTTCCGGCAGGCGTTCAGCTAAATGACACAAGGTCGTTGTCAATAGTATCAAAACAGTTAGCACACCACTACTGAACTATCAATATTATAACAGGGCAGCCAGTGATGACCGATCTGCATGCTCAACACAATTGACAATCTCACAACAGGTGGGGTCCACCACCAGTCCTCTGAAAAGCAAAAACTTTCAGACTTCATCGTGCTGCAAGTTTCAGTTCTTACCATGTTAAGATTAAGAAGAAGAAGAAGAAGAAGAAGAAGAAGAAGAAGAAGAAGAAGAAGAAGAAGAAGAAGAAGAAGAAGAAGAAGAAGAAGAAGAAGAAGAAGAAGAAGAAGAAGAAGAAGAAGAAGAAGAAGAAGAAGAAGAAGAAGAAGAAGAAGAAGAAGAAGAAGAAGAAGAAGGTAAGAGAGAGAGAGAGAGAGAGAGAGGAAGAAGAAGAAGAAGAAGAAGAAGAAGAAGAAGAAAGCAGAGGCATCCAAGGCTGACATATTCTACTGCGAAGCTTGAATTGACATCTAGTCCCAAGAGTCTCTTTAGTTGTATTGTACAGTTCGTAATGTGCAAACAACAACTCAAACTCAGGCTTTACGTGTGCCACATAAGACATGACTTACTTTCAGAGAAGATCTCATGGCTGCACATCTCAGTTCACGATGTACAAGGACAAAGATACATTTCCTCAAAAAACAAATTATTTCCTCAAAAAGGACAAAGTTATAGCCGGTTCCGTCCCCCGGTCCCCTATTATGAACTTGTGTGTGACCGTGGCCGCTTCAGAGTGCAAAATTGAAGCTCGCCTTCCTTGTACCGGTTCTGAATCCAACCAATTCTTCACAGTGGGCTCCTTATTTAGCAGATCACATAGCAAAAGAGTGGTTTGCGGTCAAAAAATCAAACAGATTTTGGAGACGACGGTGACAAGTGCAGAGCTACGATGCCTCATTTGAGACTGAAAAGCCAAGAGCAGAGAGGGGCGCAGAACATGAACGCCAGTCCCGTGGAGCTGATGCAACTACACTACTATTTTACCTTTTTCATGTGCTTTCTTCTGTAAATGACCCACTCAAATAAGGCCTAAATTTAAAGGATTGGTCTTATAGGAACCGAACCAATTTGAAAATTTTTCATATATCCCTGGGCCTTATAAATATTTCACAACCACTTCTTACCCAAATATCAACAGATGGAACCATTAAAGTGTTATCACCTCCGATCCTGTTCGTTGAACAGCAAAAGCTTGTCAAGGAGTGCTTCTTTTCTTTCCTCTCTTCTCATGCTCAACGTACACGATGTTGAACTAATCTAAATGCAGGTAGGAGTAACATGGCACATGACATTGCAGTTTAAATTCAAATGCTCGTTTAGATTAGCACAACAAGTTTACACGCCATAAACCAAATCCATCATAGGTTGCCACTGCAAGGTAAATCTTCATGACTCATGAGTACACATAGACTAGCTATGCTAGTACAAGCAAGGATACCAGCTCATTACAGATAATGCTCTTGGTCTCTCAAACACTTGAAGAACCCGCAGTTGGTCTCTCATCTATAGAGGTTCCTCCCAATGCTGCATAAATATTCAAATTTGGAATACCATAGTTAGTGGAGAACTGATTTCTCAGTGATGAACTGAAGCCTAACCAAACAACATTAACTTATTATTGACAATTCAAAGTGAAAATACCGCATATATTGTATTAAATTTTCAAGACAAATATGAAAGGCGGAGAAACGTCCCTAACCCATGGATAATGTTGGGTAGAAGTAATACAATTTTACATGGAATTCCATTCATAATCTAGTCTTTTTTTTGTGATTACCATCCAGAATCTAGTTGTTAATTTGTTATTACTACCATCCATAATCTCATATTACTGACTAAAATAGTAATCAATCTGAATGTAACAAGGAATAGAAAAAAATAAGCAAAGCTTGGTACCAACTAAAATATATAGTATACCTGGAATGTAGAAGGTCACGTAGGGCCGGTAAACGTCAGAGGGGTAATAACTTCCCTTCCATGAAACGGTGACCTTGTACTATTTTGGATCAAAAGCAAAGATGCCATGGCATGTGCCCAGAAAAACGATGGCGGCACCATCCGCAACGGCAACCACATCCACATCAATTGTCTTTAAGTCATCAGCACCAACAGGGAGAAGTTTCTCGAGTCCAATGACTCTAGTTTGTTTCCATCCTTGGTATCCTCTAGGATCATCATCGTCCGTTCTCGACCAGAAGTACAGTTTGGAGTCTACAACTTTGCCGAATCCCAGCCTACCATCCTCCGTAGCCATGAGAACAATGTCCCAGGGCAAGAACGTAGGCGGTGAGGGAAGAAGAGATATCTCTCGTGTTGGCAAGTCGCACTTTAGGATTACATTTGCTCCACTCCCACTGAAACAAGAAGTAGAGGGCATCCCCTGCAAGGACACTAGGCCACCAATGGGCACGGAGAGGCGGGTACGGCCATTGGAGGTTAGCAGCCACCGGCGCGGTCCAAGCGTCCGTTTCCGACGAATAGACGTAGGCAAGTTCCTCATGCCCGGAGCCCACCAAGAAAACGGAAGTGACCATGATTGCAGTCGACATGGTCTCAGGTGCCGTCGAGGCTGGAGGCACAAAGCACGGAAGCGTTCCAAGACATGAGGAATCGCCGTGGCAAGAGGGGCAGCTCCATGTGTTGATCGGTGATTGGATCCCACACAACGAGAGGACCCTCCGACGGAAAATAAGATTTCCTCTTTTTCTCCCCCTTTGATTTCAACCAGTTGCTATTTTCAAAGCCTGTTTGCAAAAGGCTAATTGCATTCATACTATCACTCTGAGGCAGTTTCCATCAATAAATTCAAGTTCGTCAACGACATTTGAAGCCTGATAATACAACGGAAAGCACAAATAAAGTGATGGTATAGATGCAATTATTCATTGACAAACATGTTGAATTTTATTTTCGTATTTCAGTTTGATCATTTGTATTCATAGAGATATCAAATTTGGGTTCAGCTTTTATGAAGCTGTTATAAGCTGATAGGTTCCGCAAATGCTTTCACGATTTGTCCTCCACATAAGTTTTTTTTTTCTGAAAACTCTTAGAGATTGTGTCATTTCATCAGTAGAAGAAACAAGATAGGGCGGGAAAAGCTCCCCGAAACACAAAAACGATCACACATGGATCCTGCACCCAAGCCTATTACACGCGCGCCACACTTAAATCAGGACGAGAAACATCCAAACCTGATGGCAATTAAGTGCCCTAGTTTGGCGACCCAAGCAACAGGCTGATTATGTGTCAAGATGAATCACACTACATAGAAGCTGCGTTTTGATTTCTGTGGTTCACATGGAAAGTGACAGATAATTGTCGCTTCAACAAGAACAGGAGGCATGTGTAGGGAAATATATGAAGAAGCCTCGCATCTATTGCAGAGTTTAACTTATCAGACAAAAAACCGCACACGTTTCTCACAGCTCGGAACTGCGTGATAACAAATAACATAACACTCCTGTCGCAGAATCACAGTGCATACAAAAACTCACTATTCCGCGCTGATGCATCAAGAACTCTGCGGACTTAGTTATTGTGCAACATGTATACTTACCTATTGCAGACTACACTGTTTGCCTCTAAGTTAAAAAGGAGAGAAATTCCCTTCACGGATTCAGATTAAACAGTTCCTCAAGTTGCACATCTAACAATCAGGAGGATGCAGGATTCATCCACCTTCTGCACCCTAAGTGTCTATTATTTTTCAGTTATGTAAAAGCAGCAGATTCAACAAATAAGCCCTAATCATTGAGTGAAAAGAACTCTAATTAAAATCAATCACACATCTCACTATTTCAGCGTGGGATTCACTAACATATCAAGATGCACCAATCAGGAAGCTGATCAATGATCATTCAGCTTTAGAAGAATCTCAGTGGCACACCTACTGTCAAGATTTTGACCTTGCATGGTGGCAGCTAATTCAAGTCTATGTTCCATGCCTCAGATCTGCTGCTGCTACCTTAAGTACCTTTTGACGGAATAACTTTGTACACATATTAATCAGATCGAAAACTTTTGTTTCATAAAAAAAAAGGTAACATCACCATGGGAATGCATTTGGGATGTGGTATTTAATATCTACCAATGACTCTCTACGTGACTCCGTTAATTTGATGCTACTGTAAGTACCATTTGACAGAATTATTATGTACACTTTGCTTTGGAATCTTCATGGTTCCAAGTAATCAACCAGATTAAAAGGGATTATGGACAGAAATTCAGATACATTTACAGCTAACCAAGCAATGACACTTGTGAAGAAGGGACCTAACAATTTTCCAGCTTGAAGATCCAAACTAGAAATAAAACTGAAATGGTACAGATAACAGAGCAAAACCTATCCATAGCTATGGTGAAGCAAACGTTTTGATCCACATCATTGGAGGGTGCTAAACATTAAATTCTTCCTTAGAAGTCAAAATACAGAACTGTTAAACAAAAAAAACATAGTCCGCCAAGGTTTAGACATAGTTGTCACCCAACAGTCAGGATAACCAAAACCTAGTTGATGACCAACAAAGCATACCCATGATAACATACCACTATAAGTACCCAGCATAAGCAGAGAAACTAAAATTCATTGAAACATATGCCAACCAAGCATAATTTCCATATCCAAACAAGCCTGCTTCAAAAGCATGGTCACCTAACTAGTCCAAAACTCCCTGTTCACTCCGTTGCTCCAAGTAATGAATATTTTATGTCACCTGAAAACCCAGTATGCTTCACAAAGCTTTTCTTTGCGATTTAGTTCTGACCTGCGAATGCCTCCAAGAAAAGGGGTATGTAAGGCAAAGACCGTTCCCAATAGTTGTGGCCACAACCCATGTTACGGATCACATGCACGTGCCTTTGATCCATATCATAGCACCTTAGTGTATTGTCCAGTTCTGAAATAAAGAATATTCGATTGCACTCTGGATGAATCGAGATCAGACTATACTTTTGCATTGAGCTAAAAATACATTTCCCAAGCAGTGTAGATGTCCTGACACTGTGCTTGAAGATCCACTCATCAGTAGCATAGTCCTCAAGAACAAAAACTGACAGCTTAAAGTCATGATCTTCCACCGTATTCAGATAGCACAGGCACCCTTGAGACTGGCCAATGAAACCATCATCGTTGCCATCCGGCACTGAGATGGTCCTCCATTCTTTCCCCTCTGTATCAACCACCAATACATCTTGAAGAATAGATTCAAATACATGGAGGCGGCCATTGAAGAAAACAGAGCTCAGATCATCGCACAGACTTGCATCAGCACTCCACCCACTGTCCCTGTGAGCCCATTCCCTAGTCTTGGACGAGTAGATCTCCAGCTCATCTATGAAAGCATCATTTGCAAGATTCACATCATTCCCCACTAATTCAAAGACATGATACTGTGGGGAGACGGCCGGGTCGAACCCTAGCCGCGCCGTGCGGATACTATCCCCATGGCTGGACTCGGGTAGCTCCACCCATTCCTCAGTGGCCGGATTGCAGACAACGTAGTGGATGGCGCCTGCGATCCGGCGGCGGCAGAGGAGTGCGCCGTTGCAGCTGTCCAGGATGCTGATGTCGTTGTAGCCCGGAAGGAAGGAGAGGGATGGCCGTGTTGGCGCAGCCCGGAACTCACACACTCTCACAGCTCACGAACGGACGCAAGGTAGACGAAGCAAGTAGTTTTGCCGGCGACGAACGCCGCGGCCGACTGAAACGGCCTGTATCTTGGCTTTGTTATTTCCTGGACTGGCGAGTTTACATCGAGGAGTACATGGGGTATTTGTAGCCAGGACACCACGGAGCGCCATCCTCCGTCCGGCTTCTGCGCCATCATCCGCCCGACTCGGTCCTCGGCATTACGTGAGCCGTTCGCTCCCTTCGCATGCCGCAGCTTTCGCATGGATCGGCGCCACCATCCCAACCAACTACAACTCGATCACCTGGACTCTACCGTGCAGCAAAACTGCATACAAACTGACCCTGGACTCGATCAACGATGCAAGTCATCGTGATCCTAACAAACTGCAACAGACACGCACACACACCAGCGCTCCGCGCACGACGCACATTGGCAACGCATGCCAGACTCATGCGAACACAAAAACTCCTGACCGGACAGACCCAAGTCAGGTTTATTCCTAACAGGCCGGCGGGAGGCGGAGGAAGACCTCCTCGACGAGCTCGTCGATAAGCTCCCGCCGCCGTGGGCTTGGGCTGGATGCGGAGGCGGCGGCGTCATGGCGCTTCGGTGTGCGGCCGACACTGGCCGGCGGCGGGGCAAGGGCTTGCTCCTCCATCAGAGGACTTGCGTGGGCGCGCGCGTTCCATGATCAGGTCGGGTCATAAACAACTCCATGAGGGGTGGCTCTGCAGGTGGGGCCCGAGTTGAGGAAGCAGACTAGGCTACAGACCATGATGGCTCGATGAGGCGTCCGGTTCAACACCTTAACATGGATGGCTAGTTTACAGACTATATCATGGTTGCAAATTTGCACTTAACAAGCCATACGTAGCTTTCACTTTGATCTGTGCCAACTGTGCCGCAAAGCGCAAACAGAGCCAGCTATGCTTAAACCCTGGTAAGCAAGAAAGAGTAGTAATGTAGGACCAAGACAGAGGGATGGTCCAACAAAGAGAAGAAGCATACAGTCTTATCTAACAAAGCAGACAACTGTGTAATCTCATAGAAGTTGGATCACATTACAATACACATTACAGTGATTAATTAAGTTGCATCAATTTGTCAGTAAAGGCCATATAATTTCCCAGTAACAATTCTCCTTTGATGATTTAATAAAGGTGAAACTCTACTCTAGAGAAAGTTAGCATACCATAGTTGCAAATTCGCACTTATTGTAATCTGCACTATTCAACCTTACTTACAATCCATAACCGTTACCTAGTATCCTTTTAACACTTGCTGAGTATGAAAATGAAGACAATGAAATTGCACTGTTGGGTGAAAGAAGCGCAGATAATACAAAAACATTAATGCAAGTATACAGGTGGAAGCGATGTTAAATCAGACTGTTACATCAGTACAGTAAATGTACTTGTAAGATAGTACGTTCAAGCACCTCACAAATTAACAAAGTGTGACTTCATCTCGCAAAGAACGCTTCCTCTTGGAAGCTGTACTTTTCAGCTCTCAAATCTCACAAGTGTATATATAACTGTGATAGGGTGTTATAACAGCCCCGGTGCACGACATCTCTCAGCATATACAGCCGGAGGAGTATGACTTGGTTTGTGATGTGCAGCCCAATGGCTTGTCAATGATAACTTGCGGTCAAAGCAGGATGCCATGGAGACGATCCTCCGTGTCTGTTACATTTGGCTTGGAGATGTTGCTGATGAACAAATCTATGGATTTAGTGGTCATCTTACAAAGGATAGCAGAAACTGAACAAGAGGTGTGGTGGAATGAACAAGAGCATCACCAGTCATGCCGAAGGTCGGTCCTGTCCAATACATATGCACATGCGTTGAAACATATGCCACCAAATCGACGAGAAAACAAGATCTGACGTTCGTTTTTCCTGCTTCATTTCTTTTATTCCATCTTTCCAAAGTTTCTGAAATTTAAGATGTATTCCTAGTTAATAGTTAGTCTAGAATCTACAGCAAAAGTCTACTAAGAAAACAGAGAGGACTTCAGCATCATTGCTTTCGGCTTGTAGCAGGAAACAATCGTGCACCGTGGACATGAAGGTTTGAAGTGGACCACATCAGCTAAATCTTGCTAATTCTTGTAACGCTCAACAGTGCATGAAGCTGAGTAAAAGAAAAATCAAGAAGTTGCAGTACAAAAATGATTTTTTTTTTACGAATTTCTTACTGGAAATTGGAACATCTGACCTATCGCGAATTTGACATTTAGCACATACTCAGCTGTGAGATTCTTCAATTTCTTTCTTTTTACTGCTTTGTATAAAAAAATGATTATTTGGTGATTCCTGCTGATTCTCTGAAAAGTAGTGAGAAGTCATGTTAATATGTGTCATGACTTACTTTGTGATGAGTAATTGACATTGTCTTCCTTGTTTGAGCTTAATTAGAAATACAAGGTTATAGGGATTGCATGAGATTTGGTTTTTGTCAAGATACTCATCAAGAAGAAGATTGAGAAGCCATGTTCATGTGTACTATGGCTTAGCTTTGTGATGAGTATTTGACTTTGGGTTCTTCCTCATGAAACATAAATAGTTATCTTAGTTTATCAGGATTGCATGAGATATGCTTTGTGTCAATATACTCATCAAGAGAGAGATTGAGAAGCCATGTTGAGATGTGCCATGGCTTGATGTTTGTGATGAGTAATTGGCTTTGGCATTGAGTTGAAATGCGGATTTTGATATCGCTTTTAGCTTGTTTGCTTTTGCAACTTTGAGTGTTGCTTTATATCTAACCCGAGTTGGTGAAGGTGTTGGTGAAGATGGAGGAGAAGGAAATGTGTTTTCTTGTCTCATGATGTGTAGGTCAATGGAGTCAACTTGATGGTCAA
>LAPY01000950.1:0-12277 GCA_000970635.1 Eragrostis tef | reverse complement strand
AGCCGCCGACGGCGCAGAGCACGGCCGCAACGCCGCCGTGTTTCGGGTAGGCGAACGTTGGCTCCGGCAGCTCGCAGGTGATCTCGTCCTTGACGGGGTCCCAGACGGCGAAGGAGCAGCTCCAGTCGCTGGTGCGGAGGAGGACGCGGCCGTGCCGGGCGTCGACGACGCGGAACTCGCTGGCCGTGATCGCATGACGGGAGCGGAAGGAGGAGGAGGTGGGGATGAACCGAGACTTGTAGGTGGCGTCGGCGTACTCTCTGTTGCAGAGGACGCCGAGCATGGGCGGCGCGCCGTGGAAGGCGCGGAAAGCCGGGGTCGGAGACGAGGCGGCGCCATTGCTTGCAGACGAGAGAGGCGTGGACGAGGGTCTTAGGGTCGTTGAGTGGGATTCGGAAGAGGACCTCCTGGATGAGATCGTCCGTCAGCATCTTCGCCGTCGCCATGGTGCTTTGCTTTGCTTTGAGCCTTTGAAGCAGGATTTGGTCGGTCGGGGCTGAGCGGTTTACTGCTACATATGACTAATTATACGGCGTGGTGAGGTGCAGCATGTTCTGGAGTCGGATTCAACTAGCATGACGGGCGGCGCAGGGGCTCTGCGTGCCTAAAAGCAGGACTCCACACGATGGGAAACAAGGCAGGCCTTGTCCGGTTCAGCTACGTAATAAAGCTTTTAGTTTGGGACTGCCAAATTAATAACTGCCATGCATGGGAGGGAAAACTGTTGTGCATGTGCCAACAAAATCTCGAGGAACTGAACTACACTCTGTTACAGTGTTACCGACGATCAGAAATAAAACTAGAAAGAGACCCCGCGGCATCTGCCGCGGGGCCAAACATAGTTAGCCCAGCATCTGAGGGTTAAGAGAAAGGTAATAAAAATTCGGAATTGCTTAAAGCAGAGGACCTAAAAAAACTCTGTTTAAAGCAGCATGAGGGCATGTTACTCTCATTCGACACCAAAATACTCCTTTCCAATAGAGAAGTGAGCAACGCTACATAATAAGACATTAAAGAATTCAATTTTATAGTAAATTTTATAGCAAGCCACAGGAAACAATATCAAAAGATCTCTCAGAGATTAATCTCGTCTGAACAAAGTGCATTTATAAAAGGTAGGTATATTCTTGAGAGTGTGGTGGTGGCCCATGAAATTGTGCACAGTTTGCACAAAAGTAAAAGTCAAGGTATAGTACTTAAGTTAGATTATGAAAAAGCTTATGACAGGATAGACTGGGATTTCCTGTTTGAAATTCTAGAAACAAGAGGTTTTAGTGGAAAATGGATAGATTGGATTAAACAGATAGTAACCTCGGGTCGGTAGGTGTACCAATAAATGGGGAGGACAGTAATTTCTTTAGACCGGGTAAGGGATTAAGACAAGGAGATCCTATCTCTCCTCTGCTGTTTAATCTAGTAGGAGATGTTTTGACGAGAATGCTTACGAAGGCAGCAAATCAGGGATTGATTAAAGGCTTGATGACTGATATGAGGGAAGAAGGGGTCGTGTCACTGCAGTATGCAGATGACACGATCATCTTCTCTAATGCTGGGGAACAGGAGCTTAGAAATCCAAAAGCTACTTTGATGTGTTTTGAAAGGCTGTTAGGTATGCGTATTAATTTTCATAAAAGCGAGATAGTACCCGTTAATCTGGACCCAGAGAAAATCCATGAAGTTTCTCATATCTTTGGGTGTCCAGTAGGAGAGTTTCCAATTAAATATCTAGGAGTACCTCTGCATTATGATAAATTGAGAAGGGAGGACATCCAACCTCTAGTGGATAAGCTTCTGAAGAGAATCTCAGGTTGGAGGGGTAGATTATTATCTCATGCTGCTCGTTTGACTTTGATTAAAACTTGTCTAGCAAGCATAGCAGTTTATTTGATGTCCTTTATTAAATTTCCTAAATGGGCAATTAAGATTTTGAATAGCCAAATGGCACACTGCTTGTGGAATAATTATGAGGGACACCACAATTATCATTTAGCTAACTGGGAAAGTGTTTGTATGAGGAAAGAATTTGGGGGACTGGGAGTCCCAGATTTGAGAGATTTAAATATCTGTTTTTTAGCTTCCTGGCTAAAAAGGTATCAAGATGATGAGGGCAAGTTGTGGAAACAAGTAGTTGATTTTAAATATAATACTAATAACCCCAACATTCTTCACAGTAATCCTGTTGGTGGTTCACAGTTCTTTAAGAGTGTTATGTGGGCTGCAAAGGCTGCCAAGATAGGATATAGATGGCAGGTAGGTAATGGGAGGAAGATAAAGTTCTGGGAGGACATTTGGGTAGGCACATCTAGCTTAGCAGTGCAATTTTGGGAGATTTATGTGATAGTTAATGAGAAATCTTGCACAATTGCTGAGTTATGGGATGGAGAAGACCTGAGATGTACGTTTAGGAGAACTGTAGATGAAAGGTTAGCGAATGTTTGGCTTGAGATAGTCCAGATAGCTTCAACTCTGTGCTTGAATGAGGAAGAGGATAATATGATTTGGAGATTTCATTCTAGTGGTGTGTATTCCTCCCAATCGTTGTATAAAATCATTAATTTTAGAGGGGTACAACCAGTACATACTCCTGCAGTCTGGAATATCAAGGTGCCACCAAGAATCCATATCTTTCTATGGTTGTTAACAAAAAATAAAGTGTTAACCAGGGATAACCTGAGTAAGAGGAGACATGTAGAGGATAAAACTTGCCTGTTTTGTTCAGAAAAGGAAACTGTGAACCATTTGTTCTTTGGCTGTGTAGTGGCTAAACAAATGTGGGTAGAGATGTCTAGTATTTTGAATATACAGGTAGGGGTAGATTTCTTATCAGTAGGTAAGCTCTGGTTGAGTAGTAAAAAATACGAGGAGATTAATATAGTAACATCTGCAGCCTTGTGGGGCTTATGGAAGCTGAGAAATGATTTATGTTTTCAGCATGTTTCTTGGAGGAGCATGGCGAAACTGGAGCTACTGCTACAGCACAGTGCTGGGTTGAAGGAGATGATGGCAAAACCTGGAAGAATCAAGTCGGGAGTGTTAAACCTAGCTGGAGGTTGACAAGTTTGGAAGATGAGGACCAGGGCAACTACCTGATGAAGTGTGAGGCAGAGAGCCTGGAGGCGGCACGTGACCAGCGGGGCTGAACTGATAGTGTAATGTCGAGTGTTCCTGTAATGGCGTGAGTGGTGCTGGTGGCTAGTGAGCCGTGTATCCCATTCTGAACTGAGCTGTGAACTGTTTTTGTCCTGGCTAAAAAGGTATCAAGATGATGAGGGCAAGTTGTGGAAACAAGTAGTTGATTTTAAATATAATACTAATAACCCCAACATTCTTCACAGTAATCCTGTTGGTGGTTCACAGTTCTTTAAGAGTGTTATGTGGGCTGCAAAGGCTGCCAAGATAGGATATAGAT
The DNA here is from genome assembly GCA_000970635.1 of Eragrostis tef. Lineage (NCBI taxonomy): Eukaryota > Viridiplantae > Streptophyta > Magnoliopsida > Poales > Poaceae > Eragrostis > Eragrostis tef. The sequence goes on along the minus strand of LAPY01000950.1, from coordinate 8,868 downwards.
GGCAGGTAGGTAATGGGAGGAAGATAAAGTTCTGGGAGGACATTTGGGTAGGCACATCTAGCTTAGCAGTGCAATTTTGGGAGATTTATGTGATAGTTAATGAGAAATCTTGCACAATTGCTGAGTTATGGGATGGAGAAGACCTGAGATGTACGTTTAGGAGAACTGTAGATGAAAGGTTAGCGAATGTTTGGCTTGAGATAGTCCAGATAGCTTCAACTCTGTGCTTGAATGAGGAAGAGGATAATATGATTTGGAGATTTCATTCTAGTGGTGTGTATTCCTCCCAATCGTTGTATAAAATCATTAATTTTAGAGGGGTACAACCAGTACATACTCCTGCAGTCTGGAATATCAAGGTGCCACCAAGAATCCATATCTTTCTATGGTTGTTAACAAAAAATAAAGTGTTAACCAGGGATAACCTGAGTAAGAGGAGACATGTAGAGGATAAAACTTGCCTGTTTTGTTCAGAAAAGGAAACTGTGAACCATTTGTTCTTTGGCTGTGTAGTGGCTAAACAAATGTGGGTAGAGATGTCTAGTATTTTGAATATACAGGTAGGGGTAGATTTCTTATCAGTAGGTAAGCTCTGGTTGAGTAGTAAAAAATACGAGGAGATTAATATAGTAACATCTGCAGCCTTGTGGGGCTTATGGAAGCTGAGAAATGATTTATGTTTTCAGCATGTTTCTTGGAGGAGCATGGCGAAACTGGAGCTACTGCTACAGCACAGTGCTGGGTTGAAGGAGATGATGGCAAAACCTGGAAGAATCAAGTCGGGAGTGTTAAACCTAGCTGGAGGTTGACAAGTTTGGAAGATGAGGACCAGGGCAACTACCTGATGAAGTGTGAGGCAGAGAGCCTGGAGGCGGCACGTGACCAGCGGGGCTGAACTGATAGTGTAATGTCGAGTGTTCCTGTAATGGCGTGAGTGGTGCTGGTGGCTAGTGAGCCGTGTATCCCATTCTGAACTGAGCTGTGAACTGTTTTTGGCCTGATTGAAATATATCCGGCCTGGGGCGTCGCTTTGGCGCTCTAGAACTCTAAAAAAAAAATATTGTTCAGAGTAACTATGAGGCTGGCATCGCAGAAAATGAAAGTCACATATAGCTGACAATGTTAAATCATCTTCATTTAACACAACATTTGGATATCTACCAATGTCGATAACACATTACAAAACACAGGACCACCTTTCATATGAATCAGCATGCTACCAGTTTAATATAAAAAGGATTCATGACGTGGAACAATAAGGAAATAAATTATAATACATAGCTGATATACATTGATAACTTTGACAATGTAGACTTGTTCTCTGACTGAAAGTGACGTTTCTTGGATCAGAATAGCAAAATGCAACAAAAAGCTTGTCTGTATATGATATGCCAACACAGGAAAATAATGCAAGGAGTTACTGACTGCACAGGGTATATCAAAAAGTTACTGAAGTGTTCAAATAATGCAAAAGCGAAGTGCACAGCATGGTAAATGAATTGAGCAAAAAAAAATGCTTCAAAATAAACTAAGCACCATGTCAAGAACAATAAACATTGGGCGAATAACAGCAGTAACGGTATGGAAAAAAAAACCCAAGCTCCATCAGAGTTCGAAGATGCATGCACTATTGACACATGACGCTAAAATCAAAGGCCCACAATATAATCATACGTAATGATCAGTAAGAATAGTAAGGGAAAAGTATATTTAGTATGGGGTCTGTAACATCTTTATAGGAAAGGAAAGCTAACATAATCACAGGATGCTTTAGCCTGACTTGTACGGAACATCAGCAATTAAATCTCTGCATAAGTAATCAGGGAGCAGGCTCCTGAAAGCAATAAGATATATTTAAAAGCATGGTTATGCAGAAGGAATCAGTTGTTATGGCACAAAATTTTGCAAAGACTACAGTAAAAGAGATAAAAACATGTGTAATCTTTTGAAGAAAGAAGCAGATCATCCAATTCAATTGTCAGCGCTCAGTGGTGGCAGATTATCATTCTGGAAGCTAGCTAACATCAACAACGTTGCAATTCATCGAAGTGAATGCTCAGTGGTGGCAGATTATCATTCTGGAAGAAAAAGGGAACCATGCAAGAGGTAAGAGTAAGTACCATGTTGAATAAACATCATGGCGAAAACATATATTTGCTAATTCGTAGTTGCATGGTCAGCCAGATATTTTGCATTCTGTTGTCCATAGATATAGCTGCTGGTGGTACACCTTATATGGTTTTCACAAAGTCATGGGAAATATAAAAATAGGTCATTTAAACATAAAATTCCAGTTTACTGCAAGAATAATTGACTATCTAAAGCTTCTTTGTGTCGCACCTAACGATATATCCTGTTGAAGCAGTCATCATGCAAGATGGTAATCAACCCTCGCTGGAAATATTTTGACAAAACCCAACTAGGCCATCGGTTCTTTTTGGAATCATGTATTTTCACAAAAACGAATATTTTTTACTGGTAATATAATGGCATTATATTATTTGAATTAGACAAATGAAATAGTCACATGCATATGATCCTCCAAAAAAATATTGATAGGAAAACATTTTAACATAATGACGTCAGGGAACTGGCATGGATAAAAAAAAATCAAAATTGCTATAAGGGCTTGTTTGCTTCCTGCCTGGGGAACGTTGCCTGGCCCAGGCAGGTGCATCCAACCACAGGCAGTGGAAATCGAACACCTGGGGATGGCGCTGCCTGCCAGGCAGGTTTCTGAGGATCCGATAAAAACTGGCCCTAAATGCATCTATCTCCCCTGAATGAGCAATTCTATTTATTTTACATATCAGATTAGTGGAGGCACTTGAGTTTGAGTATGTAAAATCGAATATTCTTAACATTTATTTTGGCATCAAATATATGAATGGGAAAAACCTGCGCATCCAATATAAGCAGCGGGTTTTTGATATCGTCAGTGCACATGCTTGTATCATCGAATATTGTTAACATTTTTTTTTGGCATCAAATATATTCAGAACTCCTTAAACAACAAATATTTTCATGTTTGGGTAAAATTCAAACATGAAAATTCAGTGAAATTAAAACAAGAACCAAGAACCAAATAATTTCATGTTTGGAGCATGAAATTAAAAAAACACCAAGAACCAACGTTTCAAATGGAAAACAAGATCGGCTAATCCAGTTCAGTACTTGGCTTTTTTCCATGTTTGGGTAAAATTCAGTGTCTTCCTGACATTTGCACGTATTGTTCGTTCTTGCTCCAGGTCAAAACTTCAGCAGATAGTTCACCAGGTGTTGACTGAACATAATTCACATGGTCACAAACTGTTGATTGCACCACAATGATGAACTGAAGACCACATCAGAGAAGGTTCAGTGTAAGGTCCAGTGGTAAAAGAAGATATTTTCTCTGTTCGACGGTTTATATGATTAACTCATTTCAGAAAGCGTGCTATAAGCCCCAATGGTTGCAAAAATCAGAAAAAAAAACCTTCGTAACTCATAAACATATACTGGTGCTTGTTGAGAATGCATGTTTATTCATGGAGGACCTCTGGATATTATTAGAGACGTGGTTAAACTTTGGAGCTATGGATCAAAGAGCCTCGTTGCTCTATATATGGTCTGCAAGCAGTTCTATTTTCATTCGGTTCAGGTCTTCATATTTTCTGTATTTCTGGTCCCTTTTGCTTCCATTTGTTCTCTGTTTTTTGGTTTCCTGGCCACATTTGTTTTGTGATCTTGAATGGAAATGTAAGGTAAAGAATCCTCCAAAATTTTGTTCACAAGAAAAATGAAACAGGGAGGTTTGTGATACACATGTTATCACAAGGATGAATTAACATCTCGTTTTCCCCACAGGGAGTTTTCTGATACACATGTTCTGTGCCACAACGCATTAAAGAAATGTTGTAAATACTTTGCTCTTGGAAGTAAGCCTGAGAATGTAAGAACGCTCAGGTATTTTTCCGCCATGAGGCCGAATACGCATGCACAATATCATGGCGAATATTAAACCAAACATTCGGTCAATATTGTACTCCCATGTTATAGTTCCATTCTGAACTAACCAACATCATATAACTTTATTTTTATTTTTTCCTCAACATCATATAAATGAAGCAAAACTATTAGAAATATAAACATCCACACTTCCACAAGTAGAGGCCGCTCCCACTGTTGTAGAAAAATAATACACGGATCATGAGAGTATAACATCAACTGGCAAAGGAAAGGCCTCAACATCCCTGGCAGTACCACTATGTAAAAATCACAATGATCGTTAAGACAACATCCACTTGCGGTCTTTTTTTTTTTTGCAAGGGATCGACTTGCGTTCTAAAGTAAAACCTCCGTTTTCACATACCACTGATGTCGTGATAATAATCAGGCAAGCTGTTCGTATTTCCAGCAATGATTTTGTATAGATTTCCAGCAAAATATACTATTCGTATTGGACATTCGCAACCTACAACTTTGTGCAAGCTGTTCTTGGCTTAATCGCCAGGATGGCATAGGATGACACCTAAAAGGGATAGAAGTTCATGTAGGGGAAAACGCAGTAGAATGCAAAACTCTTGCTTATAGTCGTTGTTTTGCCAGACTTAAGGTCCATAGCATGGATCCCATTTGTTGTCCTGAAGAAAAGTATCATGACACCGTTTGCAAACCCAACCACATCTGTACGCTCTGTAAAGTATCGTGCAACTTTCTGAAGCCCAATCACTCTTGTTAGGGCCCACCCAACATCTGCTTCTTCAGAAGTGGCCGGCTTCTTCGACCATAGGCATACTCTATACTCCTCCACGGTTGCATATCCCAGCTTGCCTTTCTTTGTAGTCATGAGCACCCCATGTGACCCATAGCCACAGGAGTTTGTTGGTGTGGAGATCACAGATGCTTCACGACTGGTCAAATCATATTTGAGGATGTTGGCATCATGTCTCCCAAGCACAAGGAAGAGTGCACTCCCTAGCAGCTCACTGGGCACCAAGACATTATTAATACAAGGTATAGAGGCGTGGAATTGTTGTAAGGAGGAGCTATGTTTCTGTAACGTCCCGTCCTGAGAATGTAAGAACGCTCAGGTATTTTTCCGCCATGAGGCCGAATACGCATGCACAATATCATGGCGAATATTAAACCAAACATTCGGTCAATATTGTACTCCCATGTTATAGTTCCATTCTGAACTAACCAACATCATATAACTTTATTTTTATTTTTTCCTCAACATCATATAAATGAAGCAAAACTATTAGAAATATAAACATCCACACTTCCACAAGTAGAGGCCGCTCCCACTGTTGTAGAAAAATAATACACGGATCATGAGAGTATAACATCAACTGGCAAAGGAAAGGCCTCAACATCCCTGGCAGTACCACTATGTAAAAATCACAATGATCGTTAAGACAACATCCACTTGCGGTCTTTTTTTTTTTTGCAAGGGATCGACTTGCGTTCTAAAGTAAAACCTCCGTTTTCACATACCACTGATGTCGTGATAATAATCAGGCAAGCTGTTCGTATTTCCAGCAATGATTTTGTATAGATTTCCAGCAAAATATACTATTCGTATTGGACATTCGCAACCTACAACTTTGTGCAAGCTGTTCTTGGCTTAATCGCCAGGATGGCATAGGATGACACCTAAAAGGGATAGAAGTTCATGTAGGGGAAAACGCAGTAGAATGCAAAACTCTTGCTTATAGTCGTTGTTTTGCCAGACTTAAGGTCCATAGCATGGATCCCATTTGTTGTCCTGAAGAAAAGTATCATGACACCGTTTGCAAACCCAACCACATCTGTACGCTCTGTAAAGTATCGTGCAACTTTCTGAAGCCCAATCACTCTTGTTAGGGCCCACCCAACATCTGCTTCTTCAGAAGTGGCCGGCTTCTTCGACCATAGGCATACTCTATACTCCTCCACGGTTGCATATCCCAGCTTGCCTTTCTTTGTAGTCATGAGCACCCCATGTGACCCATAGCCACAGGAGTTTGTTGGTGTGGAGATCACAGATGCTTCACGACTGGTCAAATCATATTTGAGGATGTTGGCATCATGTCTCCCAAGCACAAGGAAGAGTGCACTCCCTAGCAGCTCACTGGGCACCAAGACATTATTAATACAAGGTATAGAGGCGTGGAATTGTTGTAAGGAGGAGCTATGTTTCTGTAACGTCCCGTCTCCCCCAGGCCGGGCCCGCTTACGCCTGGCAGCTCTCTAGGACATCAAGACTATACCCACAGACCAACACATGTCTTTTCTGCGCACTTTGTTCTCACTCGTGCGCACCCGGGAACGACTTCCCGGTCAGTCACCCATCGCTCCAGGCCAAGCACGTTTAACCTCGGAGTTCTTTTCAGATGAGCTTCCAGAAAAGAAGTTGCAACTTGTTGACATGAGTAGAGGTAGACAAACATCCCCTCGCTGATGCTTTTAGTCCCAATGTACACGACTCGAAAGGGCCCGTTTTGGCAGTGGAGGTGGTTGCAGGCACCGGCGGTGGTGGCCGCGGCGCAAAACACGGCTGCAGCACCACGGTTGGTGTACTCGAGGACAAACGGTAAATCAAGCAACTTGCAGGTGATCTCGTCCTTGATGGGGTCCCAGATGGCGAAGGAGCAGGTCAACTCGACGGTGCGCAGGAGTACGCGGCCGTGACGGGCGTCGACGACTTGTAACTTGGTCGTGATCTTGTGAGGGGAGCCGAAGGAGGTTGTTGGGAAGAAGCGTGCTTGGTTGTCGGAAGAGGACCTCCTCGACGATCTCGTCCATCTGCATCGCCGCCGGCGCCGGCGCCATGGTGGTTGCTTGTTCATCAGCGTCGGCGGCGCGCGGGGCGGCCCCATGGTGCCTGATCGGGTCCAACTCCGGCGCAGAGGGTTTGGGGATTTGGGGATTTTTTTTTTAACAGGTGATTTGGGATTTTTGCTGTGGGCCAGTGGAGGGAGTCGAGAGAGATGGCGGATTAATGAGCGCTGCCGGCTCTCGACCTGGTCCGATTCGACCCGGCTCCTTGGCAGGTGGGACCCGGGAAGCAGCGAGAGTGGAACTGCGCGGCGCTCCTCCATTCATCGATCCATCTATACAGAAAACATTTCTGTTTCTGGCTGAATACAAATAACGCGTTGGGATATGAGAAGATCGATTGACACAATCTCGTCAAATCAGCGACCTACGAGTACAATTTATTCCTCATTTCGCGGACTAGATACCCAGATATAGGTGAAAATTCAGGCATTCAGAGCATCACGTCAGTGGGAAGAGGAAAACACAGCCTGCTCATCAAAGGCTACATGGCATCAGGCTGTGGATGAAACGTTTTCAGCAATTCAGGTGCTGATTACAGCTTCAGACAAGCGTTCCAAGGATGTCTGAAGAAAAAAGCCCAGGGAATCTTGCTCTGGTGAGATTGAAACACAAGAAGAGAAAGCGTGGCACACGCCCATTCATTTCATCAAGATTCATTGGCAGAATATTGCTCAAGATATATGATCACCACAGGTTAAACAAGTGGAAAGAGTTATGATACTGAAGGCTTGCTGCTGGATCGTCCAATCAGAAGCATACTTCTGGGGCTTTTAGGAAAGGTATTCGAGGAAAAACATGTCTCGCGTTTCAGCATGATTAAAAACTGAAAAAGTAACGTCAGCCAAAAATCAAACTTCTAGATTCAGACTAAGATCATTTCAACTGAAAATTTTCAGATTCAGTTTCTGCAAACAAGTTTGCAGGAGAAATTTATAAATTGGAGAGAAACTGATAAAATTTACGGGAAGTTGCATGTCAACATTAGAGTATTATTTGGTCACAGCGATTAACAGACTCTGTTCAAAGGACGCACAACTGAACCTTTGATGTGCTACCAGCAAGAGAAACTTTTTCGATGCTGACTCTCACCTTTTCTATGCTACTCTGTTGAGCATAAATATTACTCCTCGCTGGCGTAGCTCTGTGTCTCATTTTGTTTGTTATCTTGGCTCGCGTTGCCTCTCAGTCTCTACTCCCTGCCTTTTCTTCGTTTAATGGTGTCAGCGACCTTCTGCATGTACGTTCTTTGTCAATATGATACGGAGAGTCTTAATTGAGTACAATATGGTTCGGGATACTCTGTTGACAATGGAGGGTCCAACCATGGTTGGACGAGGTATGTTTCCCGTGGTGGTAGATGGTGGTCATTTGGGATACTCTTTTGATTAAATATAAGTTTATTTAGAAATTCTAGCACATGAATTTTGTTTCGAAATACATCTCATTTTTATTCAAAGCATCATAGTTCAAACAATTGTGTTAAATACTTTTTTTAACATAGGGTTTATGCATATATCATTGAAAAATCACAATATATACTTGCATATACATGTCTTGAATTGGCCAATGCAAACTTCTTGCATAGGATTTTGATACTCTTTGTACGTAAATTCTATCATGTGAGTTTTGTTTCTAAAAACATGTCTTATTTGTACACAACATACCAGTTAAAATAATTTGTGGCGAAAATTTTTATTTTAGCACGAGGTATGCACTCAAGAACTAGAGAGAATTAGAGGTTATCAAACAAAGTTATGTAGCCAATAAATTGATCAATTGTTCAGGTGGCAAACATTAAAATAACTGATGATATAATATAGTCATCCTTAAAACTTGTTGGTTAAATTAGAGCAACTTCTCCTTTTTACCTAAAAGCCTTTTGGTAAAATCCTTGAAAATATCAAAGCTTTATGTAGTCTTCTACTCCCTCCGTCCCAAAATAATTAACGTTTTTGACTTTCAGGCATCACGTTTGACCATTCGTTTTATTCAAAAAAATTTATAAATGCTAAGACAATTATGTCTTGATGAAAGTAGAGTTAATGATAAAACAAGTTATAGATA
>LAPY01000949.1:47819-59860 GCA_000970635.1 Eragrostis tef | reverse complement strand
TCAGTCTTTGTCTTTGGCCGCTTTGGCCCTTTGTACAGTTCTTTTTTCGTTTCTACTTCCTCTGCCTCAGAATAAGTGATATTTTTTACTTTCAGACACCACGTTGACCGTCCGTCTTATTAAAAAATTTTATGCAAATATTATACTTTTTGTATAACTTGTTATATCATCAACAATACTTTAGTCATGATAAGTATGTTTTAGTATTTATACAAAAAAATTGAATAAGACGAATGGTCAAACGTGTCAAAACATCACTTATTTTGGGACAAAGGGAGTATATTAATAAAAGCACACATTAAAGGCCTCCCTTGCTGTAGTTTCGGTTAAAAAAAAAGAGCCAGGAGCTGTGATGGAACGCCATCTTCTATTCGAGACATCGATTGAGGGTGATTTGAGGATTAAAGCAGTATATTTATCAAACAGAGCATGTGTGTGGCGAAAGCTTGCGTTCGTTCGGCTACACGTCAGTGTTGTAGTCAGATAAGGCAACGAGTGATTGGTCCAACAATGACAATTTGGACCCAACAGCCAGGCTGCTAAATGGGTGGAGACCCAACCATTAATGCCATGTGATACAACTTGAGGGTACTATTCCATCGTTGCATGAAGCTCGTTTTGTAGTTCTGATATTCGAGATTTTTGGTGTAGTGCTCTCATTTTGCAGTTCACTCGTTCTTTTAACTGGCATGTGAAAATGTGCTTTAGCATTAACAGTGAATGAAGAAAGTACCTGAAACAAAAGTATAAATCAAAAAAGAAATAATAGTGTAGCTGCTTATACCCAGTAGTAAAGATAACATGTTGTGCTACTCAATTCGAGCTCAATATGTCACTTTCGAGCCTCCATTTACTTTCAGTGAAGATGCTAACTGCATTCAAACCAAATTATATGTCACGCCTCGAGATAGTTTTGTCTTAATGCTGAACATAATATTTTTTAGAAAAGGAAATATATTTAAATATTCAATTTATATGTCCTAAATATTTAATTGCAATCGACTTTGCATTGGTCTTCACATGCCTGCAACAAACCACCTCGTGCAAGTTTTTTTATTCTTTTTTTACCATGGCGTACTGGTTATATTGATTTATAAATAAGATTAAAAGTTACACAGTCTAGAAAAATCAGAAGAGAGAAAGAAAAACTAAATTTAACAACAATTACAGTGTGTTTCAGTCCACTTATCGTGCATGTTCTCAGGGCGACAGGAAAAATGGACGTAGATGACAATAGAGAGAGAGAGAGAGAGAGAGAGAGAGAGAAATTTCACAGGAAAAAAAAAAGCATTCAGGAAAATGACCGCAATCCAAAGAAGGCCTAACATGTGGGGATCAGGATTAACAGTGACGGCAGTAAAGAGAATACCTGAAACCAAATTATTACATCAAGCAATCAGTGAAGTTAGCGTAGCTTCATCCAATGTGGAAAAGATGACATGTTATGGGAGTCAACTACTCAACTACAACTGGATGTCAGTTTGGAGAACCTCCATTTTGTTTCAGTGAAGATGCTGACTGCAAGCACAACAAATTGTGTCCTCCTATTTGTTTTCAGACAAAGGCCTCAACATATATATTTTTTTTTACCATGGTGCTGGACAAGGGAGCATGTGAATAATTTCAAAATGACTTTGAACTGGTTTTCACAACAGACAATATGTAAGGGCAAAACACATGTCCTTAGTTTCATCCGACGGTCTAGATTTAATATTAAAAATCTACTACTAATGGCTATTAGTAAGGGTAATATCAGGAAAAATAAAGTCTGCTAGACTTGTAATAGTATTTTTGTTTTTATAAAAAAATCAAATTTGTTCATCAATCTAGTTCATTATTATAGTTCCTTGGGTTAGCCAGTTAGGGTTGAAGTATTTAGTTCATGATTATTAAACAATTAAGTAATTAATTAATTAATAGTAAAATTACTAATGTGTCCTTAAACTAATAGCCATTATTTTGGACTGTACTACTGCTCTATTTTTAACAGGGACAAGTGAATAGTTGCGAACGACTTTGGGCTGGTTTTCACAACAAACCACTTTCTCGTGCTTGTGACATTGTATACAAGTATTTGGTCTTTACTTTGTTATTTAAGATTTGCTCAGTTGTGATATTTTCCTTGAGTCCGAAGAACACATCTAAATTTACTTGGTTTCAAATATTTTACTCTTATACGCAGAGTATAACAAATATTGTAGATGAACCATTTGCAATTGCCAAGCTCCTGTTATTATAAAGTTTCGGTTACTATGTCACACGAGGAATGATGAAATCATGTAAGTGAATAGCAAACCATGTAAATGATAGAAGAGCTATCATTTGCATAGAATTAACTGCGCGCATCAAATTGAAACTAGACTTTGGCATGATTCATATCCGCTCCCAACAAATATATGAACCGAGTAACCAAGAAACAAATTGAGTAAATGATTAACATCTTTATGTAGTGTAGCTATCAATCTTTCCGTCGTGGTTAACATACCATTTTCAGTTATGATGCAAAAAACGTAAAAGTGTTCATGAACGAACACATGAACCAGAGAGAAAAAGATGGGATATGAGAGTCAGCGATCTCATTGTAAAATTAACCAAAACAAATGGCCCTTAGTTACCATATTATTACTCACTTGCTATATTGCTTTAATTTTATTCCGTACCTTACCCCTCTCTTGATCAACAGTCTACGTTGAAATACCTCGTGGTACCTCTAGGTACCTCGCAAACACCGTAAAAGATCTCTTAGCAAACACACGGATAATGTGTGACCTTGGTTGGACAGCATCGTGTAAATTTGTAATCAGTCTTTTTCTTTGGCCGCTTTGGCCCTTTGTACAGTTCTTTTTTCGTTTCTACTCCCTCTGCCTCAGAATAAGTGATATTTTTTACTTTCAGACACCACGTTTGACCGTCCATCTTATTAAAAATTTTTATGCAAATATTATACTTTTTGTATAACTTGTTTTATCATCAACAATACTTTAGTCATGATAAGTTTGTTTTAGTATTTATACAAAAAAATTGAATAAGACGGATGGTCAAACGTGAAGTCTGAAAGTCAAAACATCACTTATTTTAGGATAAAGGGAGTATATTAATAAAAGCACACATTAAGGGCCTCCCTTGCTGTAGTTTCGGTTAAAAAAAAAAGAGCCAGGAGCTGTGATGGAACGCCATCTTCTATTCGAGACATCGATTGAGGGTGATTTGAGGATTAAAGCAGTATATTTATCAAACAGAGCATGTGTGTGGCGAAAGCTTGCGTTCGTTCGGCTACACGTCAGTGTTGTAGTCAGATAAGGCAACGAGTGATTGGTCCAACAATGACAATTTGGACCCAACAGCCAGGCTGCTAAATGGGTGGAGACCCAACCATTAATGCCATGTGATACAACTTGAGGGTACTATTCCATCGTTGCATGAAGCTCGTTTTGTAGTTCTGATATTCGAGATTTTTGGTGTAGTGCTCTCATTTTGCAGTTCACTCATTCTTTTAACTAGCATGTGAAAATGTGCTTTAGCATTAACAGTGAATGAAGAAAGTACCTGAAACAAAAGTATAAATCAAAAAAAGAAATAATAGTGTAGCTGCTTATACCCAGTAGTAAAGATAACATGTTGTGCTACTCAATTCGAGCTCAATATGTCACTTTCGAGCCTCCATTTACTTTCAGTGAAGATGCTAACTGCATTCAAACCAAATTATATGTCACGCCTCGAGATAGTTTTGTCTTAATGCTGAACATAATATTTTTTAGAAAAGGAAATATATTTAAATATTCAATTTATATGTCCTAAATATTTAATTGCAATCGACTTTGCATTGGTCTTCACATGCCTGCAACAAACCACCTCGTGCAAGTTTTTTTATTCTTTTTTTACCATGGCGTACTGGTTATATTGATTTATAAATAAGATTAAAAGTTACACAGTCTAGAAAAATCAGAAGAGAGAAAGAAAAACTAAATTTAACAACAATTACAGTGTGTTTCAGTCCACTTATCGTGCATGTTCTCAGGGCGACAGGAAAAATGGACGTAGATGACATTTTTTCGAAGCAATTAAAATTTGTTCACAGCTGCATCAGGCAAGGTGACAGTGCATACCTTTCTGGTGATGTGGAAAGTAGAATGCATTCGACTCATGATTTTTCTGTCGAGACACACATTCCACTTGCTGTACTTGAGCAAAAGGGAAGGCAGTATATATGTAACCGTTCATATCCAGATGAACTTGCAGAGACGACTCACGTTTCAGTTCATGTTCAGATTTTTTCTGGTGATGCAGGTAGTACATATGTGAGTCTAACTGATTCCTTGAGAATATGTAGCTTCTCTGCAACTAGACATATAATGACGTGGATGGAAGTAGCATGCTAATCACGATTTTTGCTGCCGCTACATGCAAGCAAAACACATGTTGTACTTGGGTAGAATGGGAGGCAGTATAAATGTATACCCATAAAGGCTTTTAATTGATTCCTTGAGGAGGTGTAGGCATGAAGCTTCTGTGCAACAAGATGATAAATTGTAAAACATCAGAGTGGTGTGTGCTCTTTTCCATAACAATTTTTCAGAAAGATGAGTGAGATGTTGGCGGAAGCTGAAATCATATAGTAGTCCCGCAAATCAGAATGCTGGTTTCGAAATCCAGCTTGGTTGGGAGGTTGATCTCTTCTTCGCTTCCATTAGTAATACTGTTGCACGCTGCACTTCGAGAGCGCGTTGTTCTTCTCACCCGAAAACTAGAGCTGTGGGATCACGCACTGCTGCTTCAAGTTCGGCAGAAGCGTCCGTCACAGTAACCCTTGTCTTGTACGGCCTTGCTCAACTTCTATATATTTAGCTTTGTTTGTTTGATTCAATATTCTTTCATCCCAGTTTTATAATAAGAGAATTTCAGAAAGGAAAAAAGGGTAATGATGAAAACTAATGCCATTATATATTTCCTCGGCCTAATAAGAATGTTACGTATGGGAACGATGGTATACCCGTAAAATTTTAGATTCTCCCGTTTTATTGTATACTACTTGTATTTTTTTTCCTAGGGTTAGGAAGGACCAACTGGCTTGCAGTGGAGGGGCTATCCTGTTTCTGAACGACTGACCGTAAAATATCAACCAAAAATAACGAAAATTTTAATGTTCAAGTAAACTATAGTTCCTAGGTCCTCTTCTCTCTTCGAAGATCCGGTTCTCTCTTATTCTTGTTGATGTCTGCATGCAGTGTACTCATCACACCTCGTTAACAAATTTCGTTTCGGCTTTCTTATTGCATTGATTGATCCCGACAGATCGGTCGCTCGCATCGATCCAGTCGGAGGTGAGGTCGGCGGTGGCCATGGCGAGCAAGGCCGGCGCGGCGGGTGCGCGCAGCCCGCTGAGCCCGGTGGATCGCCATGGCGCTGTGCTGCTTCTTCTACGTGCTCGGCGCGTGGCAGCGCAGCGTCTACGGCAAGGGCGACGCCATCGCGGCGGCGGTTGGAGCGCGTCGGCTAGCTGCCGAGCTCTCACGGTGGTCAGTGAGGTCGGGGGTGGTCGCTACTCGAAATAGCGACCGCCCCCGGGTACCTGGTGGACGTCCGATCCAACACGTGCGGCCCATATACGTTGGTGGACTTGGTCATTTCCTTCCGCGGGAGCTGGAAGAGCGACGACCGCGCTGCCCGGCGACGGAGGCAGCAGCGACGGGAACAGGGTGCGCGCCAGCACGGCCTCGAGCAGGGCCGTGTCCGCCGCCGACAGAACGGCCACCATGGCTGTGTGGCCTCCAGATTTCCAAGGATGATACTCGTCCAAGCATCTTTCGCCGGAGTCAGCCATCGTCGCCGGCGTCTCATTCTAGCAATAACAGTGAATGCAGTGAAAAAAAAGTACCTGAAACTAAAATATAAAATAAAACTAGCAGTAATAGTGAAGTTAATTAGTGTAGCTATATCCAGTGGATAAGATAAAATGTTAAGCCAATCAACTTGAGCTCAATGTGTCAGTGTTGAGCGTTCATGTATTTTCAGTAAAGCTGCTATGATTATATTCAAACAAAATTATATGTCCTAAAAAATATATTATATGTCACGCCTAAAAAACGAATTATATGTCCCAGAAATATAACTGCAAAAGACTTTGCATTGGTTTTTGCATGCCTGTAATACAAACCACCCTGTGCATGTTTTTATCATCTTTGGCCATGGCCTACTGGTTATATTATATTTATAAATAATATTTAAAATTACTGAGTCCAAAAAAAAAATACAGAAGAGAGAAGGAACCTAAATCTAACAACAATTACATTGTGTTTCTATCACTTTCTATGCATGTTCTCAGGGCCAGAAGAAAAGGGCGATAGAGACGACATTATTTCCAAGCAACCAAAATTTTTTGACAGCTGCATTCGGCAAGGTAACAGGTGCATACCTTTCTCGTGATGTGGAAAGTGGCATGAATACGACTTATGATTTTTTCTGTAGAGATACACATTGCACTTGTTGTACTTGAGCAAAAGGGAAGGCAGTATATGTGTAAGCGTTCATGTCCAGATGAACTTGAAGAGAGGTCATCAGGAAAGGCAAGAAATTGCATACGTTTCTGGTAATGTGGATCAAAGTAGCATGCTACTCACGATTTTGCTGCTACTCATGATTTTTCTGGCAATGTCTACATGCAGGCAAAAGACATGTTGTAATTGGGCAAAACGGGAGGCAGTATAAATATATGCCCTGATCGGTGAGTTTAACTGGTTCCTTGAGAACATATGTTGGCATGTAGCTTTCTGTGAAACAAGATAATGAGCTGCAAGTCATCAGAGTGTGTGTGCGCGCGCGTGTGATTTTCAATAGAAATTTTAGAGAAAGACGAGTGAGATATTGGTGGAAGCTGAAATGATATAGAAGTCCCGCAAATCAAAATGTGAGACTCCATTGCAGTCTCAGTGGGACGTCTGATCGGTTCTTGGCCTCCCTGTGTTTTATTCATGCATGCTGCACTTGTCATCTTCAAGTTAACAAAGCAATGGTTATAGAGGATTTTCAGTGATTGTTAGAAAAGGGTCTTCAGGAAACAGAGCAATGTCTCCTAATCATTTGAGAACTGTCAAATCAACTTCTCTGGCATGTGAAGTTTGCATGCGTGTTTTTGACCTGACTTATGCGTGTTGTTAGTTAAAGGGAAGAAAAAAAACAAGGACCAGACAAACTGGCGTTGATGCTTTTGTTCACAGCTGGATCCATGCACTTGATAGACAAACTGGCGTTGATGCTTTGTACCAAGGATTTTCAGTGATTAGGAAGAGAACCAGGAGAAACTTGAGGCTTTGTCCGACGCTTTTGTGTTTATAAACTACAACTCTATTCCCGGCTTATATAGTCCTCTGGCCTTGCACTTTGTAACTTTGACTCTTCCGTGTTTGAATAAAAATGAGAGAAGATTTTTTAATGATACTAAAAAAAACAAAGGTTCAGTATGAAACAGAGCAATGTTCATATAATCATTTGCAAGATATTGTCATGTGTGTTCTACTTAGTCGGGAAAAAAAAAGACAAGACAAACTGTTATTGATGCTTTAAAAATGTTTATTCACAGAAGCAGCATCCGAGGAAAGCCAGCAAAACCAATATGCATGCGTTCGTTACTGGTGATTTGGCACGAAAAAGTATGATGCTACTCATGACTTCGGTGCTGCTACACGCTAACAAACCACATCTTGTGCTTGGGAAGAAGGCATTATATATGTGTGTGTGTGTGTGTGTGTGTGTGTGTGTGTGTGTGTGTGTGTGTGTGTGTGTGTGTGTGTGTGTGTGTGTGTGTGTGTGTGTGTGTGTGTGTGTGTGTGTGTGTGTGTGTGTGTGTGTGTGTGTGTGTGTGTGTGTGTGTGTGTGTGTGTGTGTGTGTGTGTGTGTGTGTGTGTGTGTGTGTGTGTGTGTGTGTGTGTGTGTGTGTGTGTGTGTGTGTGTGTGTGTGTGTGTGTGTGTGTGTGTGTGTGTGTGTGTGTGTGTGTGTGTGTGTGTGTGTGTGTGTGTGTGTGTGTGTGTGTGTGTGTGTGTGTGTGTGTGTGTGTGTGCGTACATCAAACAAGTAGAACATGAAACTGTTATGTGTGTTTCCAGTTGCAACTATGCAGAGATTGCGACGCGTGAGGTGTTGGAGGAAGCTGAAAACACAAAGACACCAAAGTGATCTGAATGGGAGACTCGAACCACTGCTGTCCGTCACCTGTGGCTTTTGTCAACAATATGTAAGCTAGATAGGTCAATTCGTTTTGCTCTCCAGCTCAAATAAATGTATGGTACTCTTCTTAGAGATACAAGTAATTGGTTCAGAATCTAGCTATTTCAGTTTTATGAGGAATTAATTTTCAGGGATGTATTGTTATGCTTTTGGTTCTCTCAAAAAACCTAACTGTTCGTTCCTTCCAACATCGGTTCTCTCTCCTTCTCGTTAGAGAACAGAACCGATCAACTGAAAAACCATCACGTAGTATGCCTTCTCTTCTCTCTCGGCATCTCACTCAGATCAGATGCAACAAGAGTGTTTAGATCTATCACATCTTCAACCTTAGAACGTCGCGACCAGAGCTCCGTCGTACGCCACTCCAGATCGGCGCGTGGCATCGACCGACAAGGAGGTGAGGTAGGCGGACATGCGCGGAGCCCGCTGAGCCTGGTGGTCGCCATGGAGCTGTGCTGCTTCTTCTGCATGCTCGGCGCGTGTGGGCGACAGCATCGCGGCGGCTAGCCGGCCGAGCTCCCACGGTGGTCGGTGGTTCCTGTCGGCGACCAACCATCACACGGAAGCCAGGGAGGCATCACCAGAGGCAGCTCGCGTCGACCCAAGGGCACCGTGACCACGTTGCTCGAGGCCAGGGGAGCTCTCCATGGCGACTACGTCATCCGCGGGTCATAGGGAGGAGCGAAGCGGCGCTCTGCGGAGACAAGATCGAAGCAGAGGAGGGCGCCCTGCCCAGGTCGGGGGTGGTCGCTATTCGAAATAGCGACCGCCTCAACAACCACGCTCGCGGTTGATATGGAGCTGTCGTCAAGGAGATATGTCGAGCTGATCAATGAACAAGAAGTACACATGACAAATTATCTCAAACCGAGAACTCGATTCGATGACTGAAACAGAACGTGAGATACTGAGATACACTCAACAAAAATGGCCGCTACCCGTTCAAAAAAAAATGGCCGCTACTGCATACACTCAAGAATCCATTGTCATGCAAGAAAGGTAAGGGAGTTTCGTGCTCATGCCTTTCCTCCACGAGGTTTTCATTGTGTTCTAGCAGGTATTGCAATCTTCTAGTACACATCCTTGAGGAACACGAGTGACAGTAAATGGGATCCATAATGCCTTTAATACACATTCTCAGTCAAGTCGATTACTAATGTTATTTAATACCTTTAATACAATAGTACCAGATGTGGAGATGATCATACTGGATAGTCTACTACTTGAAGAAAATATTGCACAAGAATACACTCTGCTAGTCTGCTTCATACTGGTACGCCTAAGAACATTTCGATTTTTATCTCCATAAAAAAATGTAACACAAGACCAACGGATTAAGGAATTTTTTTTTTTTGCGAATGGATTAAGGAGTTGTTGATCACTGTGCTACAAATGCAAACAATCTGCACGGACCAAAATACAGGGGAAATCCAAAAGGACAAGATGTGTAGGGGAAATCCAAAAGGACAGGATGTGTATATCAGTAAATAAAATAGTTCCTCCAAGATCCATATATTTGTAAGACAAGTAAAAATGAGATTTTCCATAATGTAGGCTGCTAGTAGACAGATCAGCACCTGAAATAACTTCCTGCAATCCGTTTCAGTTGATCTCTCACAATTTATGCAAGTTGGCTAAAGGATTGTGGAGCACCAAGGAGGCAAGGACTAACTAGAAACCATACTCAAATATTTCAATGGAATTCACAGCTCTGGTTGAGATAGAAAAAGAAAAAAGTCAATGCAATCAACAAAGGATAATCCAATACAGCCTAAACATTTTGTAATCACTAATCTCTTGTTGGAGCACCCAGGATACTTTCTAACTCCATCAGAACATTTTGGGTGGAACAAGTACTAGCTGTCCCATCGAAACCAATCTCTCTGGGGAGTGTCTTGATAATTTCAGCTTCCACCAACATCTCGCTCTTCAAAAGGAACGATTTAAACTCACTGATAGTTCTTCATGACTCAGGATCGAGCGAACTGCAACTCTCGGCAAATTCCTTTCGACAGAATTTTTTACTACTTCCACTTGTCCAATGAACTATATTTATCTCCTTTGTTCCTCCCCATGTACAACATGTGTTTTGCCTGCATGTAGTAGTTGTTATGTCATGACTAGAACTAGCATGCTACTTGCTTCCGTCTCACCATGCATGTCGCCATTGTTGAGACTAGCACGCTACTTCCATACACCAGTAAGGCATGCATTTCAGCATTTGTCAGATTCCAAATGGAGCAGTGAACAAACTTTTTATCCTATTTTAATGTTAAGTTTGATTTAAAAAAATTAGATGCAATGGTTGTATTTCAAAGGTTAAGATGAAAAATTTGCTTCAGACTAGTTTTTATAAGTGAACCATGCTGGGATTCGATTGGGTTACATTTATATTTCAGCTGCAGCTCCTACATCTGAGACTATCATAATTAAAAAGGCAATTGAATGTATCATTTCATATGGAAATCATAATTTTGATGGCTTGGAGCATCTGGAAAACAAGAAACAATTGGGTCTTCAATAACATTGATCCAACCATTGAAGGGTGCAGGTGTATCTTCAAAGAAGAAATGCTGATGGTTGTCCATCGAGCAAAAAGAAAATACTTTCCAGCTATTACATCATGGATATAAAATCTGTAACTCTGTTAGTTTTTTGTTTTTTCTGTATTTCTTTTATCCTCCTTGTATGAGACTTTTGTTGGCTTCTTATAAATATATTTAATCCGTAGGGGTGCACCATAACAGAGCATGTTTAAATGATGAAACAGAGTCTGGGAACCGATCAGCCACTAGCCTAAACATAAGCAATATGCAGCTAAGTGCAAAGGATAGCAACCCAAACCTCAATAGAACACATTCGTTCTCCTAGCAACTGTAAATAGTAGAAGCCTTGACGCATCACGTGAAGAATTGTCATTTCAAGGACCTAAGTCTCCATGCATCACCTGGACGATATATCTCCAAAAACTGAAACAGGGTGTCAGTTATCCAGAAAGGCAAAGCAATCTTAGCTTCCATAAAAAAAGGCATTACTATTTCCTTTGCCAATTATATTTCTAAAAGCTCTTGCAATTACAGTTCATAAAAAAATGATAAGCTCATCTTCAGTCCACAACACAAAAATCACCCCATTCACCAGAATTTGCAAGCTCATATGACAGAAAAAAACAACCACATTCACCTGAATTTGCATTCAAATTTGATATATTTGCAACTTGTTCAAAGTCGCTGTCAAAAAAATCATGAAAACTTCATTTCCGGGAGGAATTAGCCATTGCAAAATCATTCGTGGAAGATGTTATGAACGAGCACAGACCCAACCCAGGAAACCAAATGGAGAGATTGCCATTGTCATGAACGGCAGGAGGGTTGAACTCAAGCCATGGTTGAGGACACATGTTAACGATTCAAACCACACGCATGTAGACGCTTGCCCATTGAAAAGGCCAAGAATTTGTCCCGGACAAGACCACATCCAAACTGGAACTCTTTGCAGGAAAATCAGCGAACAGTTGAGTCGCAGCCGTGGGCGCCTCTCACCCGCGGCAGGACCGACTGGCGATGGCAAGTGAACAACACCATGCAAGGAGGACGAAGCCGCTGGAGGAATCTCAATAGCCTGTGAAGAAGGACGACGATTAAATGCCGCTCCTGGCCGCTCCAGCCCGCGCCACCGTCGTCGGGGAACGCCGCCTCACCGGATAGCGAGCTCGGGCCTTGAGCGACCCGCGCGGGGAGCGATAGACAGTGTCCTGGCGGGGGAGGCGAAGCACCAGATGCAGGCAGCAAAGCGAGCGAAGGTCACCGGCGGCCGCGCG
>LAPY01000949.1:19866-38994 GCA_000970635.1 Eragrostis tef | reverse complement strand
GGGGGGGGGGGGGGGGGGGAACTACTGGTATGCGTCCAGTTTCTGCGCATGCTTACAACATAATAGCAGATAACTAGATCCAGGTCTCAACATGTTTCCATTTAGGCGCCACTTCAAAACTCTGAGTAGTGCGGGTTGCCATTAACACATGGTTTCAAGTGGAGGATAGAGCGGTTTGATTTTATATTTTACTCAAAAGAGTAAATTATCTAATCTACAGACATAACCAATGGGCGATGGCACACTGTACTAACCTAGCATACTGCTGAGTTCAAGAAAAAGATCATTCAACTGGTCCCGCTTAAGCTTCTCTCGTTCAGCTTTATGATTCTTCTTTGGAATCCTTTCTTGAGATCTTTGGTCAAGAGGCCTGCAGCAGGCAGCAAGTAATTTCAGAAAACACACCCAAAAAAAAGTCGCACCACCAATGCAAACATTACTAGTGAAAAGCAAAGCTATGAGAGTGGACAGAGACAAGGTTCAGATTATCTGAATGTGCAAATGTGATCTCACGTAGTCGGACACGCCTAAGTTTAGGCAACTCTAAACTCTGACAGATATCTGAAATATCAAATTAGCATACAAAAATATTATGGGTCAAATAGGTGGAAATTACTAAAATGGCACTTCTTTCTTTAAGTGTCCAAGTCCAACTAGGTTGAAAGTTTAAGACAACAGTATTACAACTTACTATGGGCTATAGTCTAATTTTTAAGTGGTAACTATTACAGTTAATATAGATAGAGAAGGCACCCAACTGCAAACCTCTACAACACCACTGCTCAGGAAGGCCATATGGCAGAACAAAGTAGCATAAACCCTTGCCCATCAAACAACTCTATTTGTCATCAAAATGAGCATGAAGCAGTATATCAGCCGAAGCATTATATTAGGTGAAGAGAGAAAATGAACTTGAATGCTCGGTGAAATCTTTGGACCTTTTACAACTGTATTCACATATCACAGTCAAACCTTATGTCAAAAACAAATGGACTAGGCTCATTTTGATTATGTTCCGTATCTGATGGTGGATCAAATGAATAAGATGATACTATACTATGATCATCAGATGGAAGTTAGCATTAGTGTTGAAGTAATTTTTTTATGACAATCACCCAAGATATGTGGTGATTAACAGCATACAAGGTAGTAAGTGCGTTCAGGTTCATCTGCATGTTTGTTCATAATAATCATATTGTATGTCTTTGTAGTTAGACATTAATCTCTACCGGAAATCATAATCTTAGTAAGCTCTATAAGTAGAATATAAGACTATCTAAAATGGCAGTCGTGTGATCATGCAAATCAGCCACAAACACAAAAAGACAAGGATTACTGCTATGAAGTTGCTGGATACAAGAAGATAGTAAATAATTAGAGACTTACCCATTAATGGGCTTATCAGCGGTAGCATTTGAACTGCCAGGCAGTGAATCAGAGCTCTCTGTGTCAGCCACCATGACCAAATTATTCTCCTACATCACAAATAGTCTATTAAAGCATCAAAAGAGACAATATTGAAACCAGGGGTAACAAAAGAGCCAACAGATAAACAGCCACAAGCTATCAGCTGGAACACCCAATTTGATCCATTCAAAAAATCATTCTGTGGGAAGCTATAGCATGGAACCATAAGAACTCATAAATATAAACGCCTTAACCGTCACAAGAAATGAGAGATGACCGTATAAGCACCTTGTTTCTTTTTGCAAGAAATAATAGTATGAGCTGCACACAATCACATCAACAGACCTACTTTCAGAACAAGATTGATCCAACACCACAAAGTATGCCATAACCAGCATCAAGAACTCCATACAGACACCTTGATAATAACTATAAGAAAAGACCCTATCCGTCACCAACTTCTCATGAGAACTACCCAAGAAACCAACTTTACCAACCACTCCAACAACACACAGGATACTATGAACAGCCGTTGAACCTATACAAGCTCACTATACTCTCTTCCCTCCTCACAAATGACAAACAAAAAAGAAAACCTTGAACTGTTCATGCAATCGATTACAGCGTCTAAGGCTATTCAATTCTACTAAATCTATCTGAATTACACCAAGAACCTAAGACGCGACGACCAAGTGTCTACTCTAACACAGCGACAAGGGACGATATATACGAGATAAGGTGAAGGATGAAGGTGAAGCCAAGCCTCCCTATAGCTAGAACCCTCATCAAGAACGGAACTTGTTCATCTCCCACAGCAGCTATGCCCTCATCCGAACCCAACACCATCAAGACACCAATTGTGCCGCCTGAACAAATTAACTAACTTTTCCCCACATCCCCTACTCCGCAGCAATTGAACCATGACGCGGGCTTTGATCCCCACGGTAATTATATTAATCCACGCCAAACTAACATCAAGAAACGATCTTGGCCGGGAAGGTACCTCGGTTACGGCGGATCTTGGCCCTCGGCCGGTCTGCCTCGCCGGCGATCTGGCGGCGCCCGGTGGTGGCTGACGGCTGGGAAGAGGCGAGGGCAGTTCGCGGGAAGAAAGGAAGCAAGGAAGGAGACGGCTGCGGAGGGTGGTGCGGGGTAGTGGGAGCGACGACGCTAGTGGGAAGGGGAAGAGGAGGGCGGCGAGCACACGCAGCGAGCGTGTGGCGGCCACCCACCCGAACATTTGGGTGACCCAGGCGGCAGTGCCGCGACACATGGCCCGTCGCCCTCGGGCCCACCTGGGTTCCCTGAACCCATCGCGCCTTTCGGATGTGATGAGGAAAAAGCTCTGATCTCTGATGATCTGGACGACGCACCAACCATGGATGAGCTCCCGTGGATCGGGACGGCAAAATTCAGAGAACCATCACTTTGTTCTCCACTCCCTGGCCCGCCGTCACGGTCGCATTCGCAGAATCGGGTGGTGGTGATTGTTGTTGTGGTCGTGTTGGCACGAGTAATCTAAACCCGTACAAAAGTTATTTCGAGAATAATATAGCTGATCAAGATTTTTTAAGTACTTTTTTTTCCAAAATTCAAGAATAATATAACTGATTAGTTGTATTATTCTTATTTTGGAACCAAAAAATACTTCCGAAGTTGAATTTTACATTTTATTTCACTCCAGGGGTATAAAGCTCATTTCATCCCTCATTTAACACCGCTAAGCTCTCAAACTAACGAAAGGGTCAAGAAAGGAACCAAATTTGCAATTCGGGTCATATATGTAACTTTTTTTCAGTTTGGGCCAAACAGAGAACCAACAATTTTAATTAGCCAAATAAGAAATTCTCTCTTTTACAAAATAGTTAAAATTAACAAAGCTTAGGGCATGTACAATGAAGATACTTATAGAGGTGTTTAAGCCGGAAAATCGATTTTTGGTTGGCACTAGGTGCTTATATGAGGAAAAAGAAGTCTAAGTTAGCACCTGGTGCTTACAGTGTTTAGCAAAATGGTTAGGCCAATTTAAGCATCTAGTTGCATTGTAGGAAAGATTTTTTGCATAGATGCTTGGTGGTTTTTTGCTCTAATCACTTATTCTAAGCATGATGCATTGTACATGCCCTTATACTATAAGATTTTCATGATTGTGTTAAATAGAATATAAACCAGTTCATGTTCACTTTTGATATTAACTTGTATGTCTTTTCTTCTTTTTCTAAGGCAGGGCAATGTATAAATGCCCTACAAAATAGAGTGCAATTATTTTCTTATTTTTTTTTACCTCCTCCCTTCGGGTTACCACTAGTTTTAGGTAGACAAGAAACAAAGGCACAACCCTTGCGTGTATATAGTCGCAATATGAGGAGGAGTGTCATGTTTCATTATTGCATCAAACATCTTTGAGTACTGGAGATAGAAAACCCGCGGTAGGTCACATCCTGCGAGGAAGCAAATTTATTCTCAAGAACGGGGTACAATTGAAAAACTAAGAAAATATCTAGACATTTGATTTATATGTGCGATCAAGATTAATTGACGAATATTATTACTTTACTACTCGTATAAAATTATAGTTATAATTAGTGAATATTGTATCTTTAGATCTTCTATAAAACGTAAATTTCAAACACAAATAACTATTTTAACATTTGTCGTGAAACAGACACTGTAACTTTTCATCGTGAGAACCTACAATTTGACACTTAGTTGAAGAAAATTAAAAACTTTTTTTACTTTCTTTCTACTATGATACAAGGGGTGCTAGATGACTTTATTGTTTGCTTGAAACAATGGGTCAAGCGTTTGATTACGGACGTCTGAGCTGTGATGGCTGCCCAAGAGCACGACATTCAATATATTGCTAATATATTGCTATGCACACATATGTTCAAGCAATTTGTAGGTTGTTGCAATGCACACCATCACTCTCCTCCCAAAGAAAAAAGATGCCAACACCGTCGAGGATTTCAGGCCAATCATATGTTGCAGTTCTACACACTAAAGTTATGAAATATACCTAGTATGATTTTGCAAAATAAAGTTAATCAATACTGCATACAAATTGTTGCTAAATATACAGTCAACCTTGCTACTGTGATCAATGATATGATGGCGGTGAGTAAATAAAAATACAGGTAACCCGTGCTAAAGAAAGAAACAAAAAATCCAGCCAAGATCGTGGGAGATACGGCATAACACTGCGCCATAAGAAGAGTATATTTCAGCATCCGAGTAATCGGGTGGATTATCTACTGGCTGAGCTGTGCTCTGCATTGAGCCCCTCAGCGACAGTTGTGCCAGGACACAAGAAACGGAAGCCCACTTGT
The DNA here is from genome assembly GCA_000970635.1 of Eragrostis tef. Taxonomy (NCBI): domain Eukaryota; kingdom Viridiplantae; phylum Streptophyta; class Magnoliopsida; order Poales; family Poaceae; genus Eragrostis; species Eragrostis tef. The sequence goes on along the minus strand of LAPY01000949.1, from coordinate 34,258 downwards.
CTCTCTTGTAGGAGTACAAGCCCTCTTCACCACTCCCCATGTACTGTCATGGAACATGCATTCCAGTCCGTTGCGGCAGTTGGTTCAAACAATGAAATGCGAGTAAGCAAGCTCGCTGTGAAATCAAAAGGAGACGTTTGGGTTAAACAGACTTACTCCTCGTGAAATCTTAAGCTGTGAAATCAAAAAGCTTCACCTCGTGATTTACATATAATTTAATTTACGTTAGCTATCATTTACTGCTCTATTCCAGTTGCTTACAGGTAATTTTGATAGTGAATAAGCATATATGAGTAAATCAGAATCTTGACAAAGCCGGGCAAAATATCTTCCAACAATGCTCCATACTGTACAAAGGAAGACAAGGACCGGATGGACTAAAAGATAAAGTTGACATACGTATTTTGGATAAGTATACACAAAAGTGAAAAACGTTGGTGTGGTCACATGTCACCAAGCATTAGTACACGAGAGCAACAGCAGAAAGAAAAGAAAACGGTTCATTTTTTTTATTTTATTTCTCCGGAGACCTGACATTCCAGGTGTTGTTGCCATACAGTAAACCATTCCTCTGCATGTCTGTGCTGTGTCTGTTCGTGCTGAGTTCATCTCTGCTAAAAAATAAACAATCCAGTGAAACTAGTTAGTTAATGCTAATAAATTAATTCTCCAGGGGGGTTACCTGCATAATCCCTTTCTCTGTATTCGCGCCCGGGCTCTGCCCGGTCTCGTCATTTCCACGCCGGTCGCCTCGTCTGCTCCCCTCCACTCCACACCGCACTTTCCTCTCCCGTGTTTTTGTCTTTCCTTTCCTCCCTTCGAGACCCCGAAAGCAGCGAAAGGGAAGAAGAAAAAAACGGCGGATTTGAAGAGCACCGAAGCCCAACGGATTCTTCCTCAATCTCCTACGGCTACGGCTCTCCAGCGCGCGGATTTGAGAGTGGGAAGAGAGGGAGATGGGCTCCGGCTCCGGATCTTTGCTCAAGGTTGTCGCCAAGAACTTCGACGTTCTTGCAGGGTCAGTGCTCCTATCCGTCCCCGCGATTTGTTTCTGTTTTTCCGTTCAGTCTCAGTTCTTTGTTCGGTAGGATAGCAATGCCGTGGTTGTAGTCTTGTCATGGTTGGGTGGTTTGGATGCTTCACTGTTCGGCATTGTTGAGTAGTCGTCGTTGTTCGCTAGATTCGTGCGGGGAGCTTGCGTCGGTTGTGGATTGGAATCAGGCACCGTTGGTAGGGAAGAGCACAATGGCTTTAGTTTTAGTCGATGCCAGGTTTGGAGAAATCGAAAAGAAAATCTTTATTTCGGGTACAAACCATTCTTGTCGTATTAACCTGTAGAATCTTGCTTGCAAAATCTTGTATCCTTGAATCAGTTGTGTTTTACTGTATTTCAGTGTGTTTTGATTAGCCGGAAAGCCATTGCCTAGGAAGGCCTGCATTTCTTTTTTCGTTGGAGAAAATGATTTCTTTTTCCTTTTCGCAATCATTTTGTTAAAAAAAAAGACTCCATACTGGGTTTTACGGCGTTCATTCCTTTCTCTGGGTCGTCAATATTTTTATTTGATCTGATTCAGAATCAGAACTTTTCTGAATGCTAACCCTTGCTGCAACAAAAAGTTGACTGTGATGCACGAGTTGGCTTCGATGTAGATCACCAAGCCAGTAATCTGGAGGTGTCGATCCGCGGTGATGTTCTGTAGCTTACCACTTTTTTCCTCTCTCCTTTATAAAAGTGGTCGCTTTTGGATTTCTAGTTTTGCTAGTGCCTGTAATTGTAGGTACGTTGGTCCATTCCACTTTCCTGAATAGTTCTTTTTTTTTTGGGTATTCCCTTGTCCCGATTTGATCTTTTTGGTTGTTTCACATTCCTTTCCATGCAACAAGTTAGGTCACATGGGGGAACGACTCAGCACAATCTGGTGCTGTTTCTTATAATTTAGTAGATCGTAGTTCATGTCGCGTAGTGATTACATTGCATTATTAAAAGATTGGTGTCCTTTTTGGGATCAATGTGTGTTGTTGCAATGTATTTTAAACTTCATTTGTTCTTAAGCTATTGTAACAATCAGTATCAATACTGTGATTTGCGTTGCTATGGACCATAACTTGGGCACTTCCTGATTCTATTGTGCTGTAGTTTGTAAAACCAGTTTAATGTAAGAGTACTTGTCATCTGTGGAAACTGTACAATCTAGCCACCTATGACATGAAATGTTTTCTTGCAAGTTACTCCCTCTGTTCTTAAATTGATGTCGCTGTTGACTTTTTGAGTTATGTTTCAAAATTCATTAGTGAGAAAAAAACTCATAACAAAATATATGATATTTTTTGAACTTTTCTGAACAAGACAAACGGTCAAACGTAACTCAAAAAGTCAACGACTACATCAATTTGAAAACAGGAGGGAGTATACATTTGTTCTCCCTGTTGGAGTGTAGTAATGGTTTCCCATTACTTCAGTATCTGTATATCACAATATACATCTTAATTTCTGAATTTGCCATTCATCTTCTATTTTGTAGATGTTTAGTTTTTACTGAATCATTTTTGCATTGCTTTAACTTCAGTTTATCTCCCTTTTTTTTTCCTCTACAGGCCTTTGGTCGCACTTGCTTATCCTTTGTAAGTTGCTCAGAATCTGTGCCGTATGTTTTACACTCAAGACTCAACTATAACCATTTGCAAAATTAAAACACATAACTTAGTGTTATTACAGGTATGCTTCAGTTAAGGCAATAGAAACCAAATCTCCAGTGGATGATCAACAATGGCTCACCTATTGGGTGTTGTACTCATTGATAACCCTGTTTGAGATCACATTCACTTCAATCATTCAGTGGTAAGTGTTATTGTGTTGTATAACCTTTTTTTAGCTTGAACCACATATTCAGTTAAGTGTATTAGGTGGAATCCCATGTTGAAAAAAAAGCGTACTGGGTGAATATTCCTTTAGTTAAGACATATTAATTGCACATAGCTTTGAATACCTTTGATCATTTATAATACAAACTACAAAAACATTTTATTTTGCTAACCCTTGGAACACGATTTATTGCTTTCTGCTTTGTTAGTTATTCAGGGCTGGTAGAGTATGTGCCATAAATCAGGAAGTCACATACATATTTTGACGGAATTAAAAGCTACATTCATGTCATTAGATGGTATTGGCAGTAAATATTAATTCAGAAAAAAAATTACAACAAACTGCTACTGATGTGCTTTTCTTTTGTGTGTTCTCGAATGTTCTACATGGATTCATGTCATGTGATGGTAAGTTTACCATCCCTTTTCAAATTTCCGTGATCCAGTATTCCAGTAATAATATCTGTTGTTGAATTTTGTAATAAGAAATGGTAGCGTTAGCTTTACATTAAGGAAGAAAGTACCCTTATCAAGCCATTTTTGAAATTTTACTATGCTTTTTTTAGCGCCTTAGCTTGCACAAATTTACTGGCTGTAACTGTTTTCACACCTTTTCTGAATGCTAACCCTTGCTGGAACAAAAAGTTGGCTGTGATGCACGAGTTGGAGCTGTAGATCCGCTGTGACGTTCTGTAGCTTACTACCTTTTTCCTCTCTCCCTTATAAAAGTGGTCTCTTTCAGATTTCTAGTTTTCCTAGTGCCTGTAATTGTAGGTACGTTGGTCAATTCCACTTTCCTGATTTTTTTTTTGTATTCCCTTGTCCCGTTTTGATCTTTTTGGTTGTTTCACATTCCTTTCCATGCAGCAAGTTAGGTCACATGGGGGAACGACTCAGCACAATCTGGTGCTATTTATTATAATTTAGTAGATTGTAGTTCATGTCGCGTAGTGATTGCATTGCATTATTAAAAGATTGGTGTTCTTTTTGACACCAATGTGTGTTGTTGCAAGGTATATTGAACTTCATTTGTTCTTAAGCTAGTGAAACGATCTCGATACTGTGATTCACGTTACCATAACTTGGACACTTCCTGATTCTATTGTGTTAAAACCAATTTAATATAATAATACTTGTCATCTGTGGAAAACCAACATGTACAATCTAGCTACCTATATGACATGAAATGTACATTTGTACTCCCTATTGGAGTGTACTAATGGTTTCCCATCACTTCAGTAGATGTATATCACAATATATATCTGAATTTCTGAATTTGTCATTCGTCTTTTCTATTTTGTAGATGTCTATTTGTATTGAATCATTTTTTGCATTGCTTTAACTTCAGTTTATCTCCTTTTTCCCCCCTACAGGCCTTTGGTCGCGCTTGCTTATCCTTTGTAAGTTGCTCAGAATCTGTGCCGTATCACTTACACTCAACTATAACCATTTGCAAAATAAAAACACATAACTTAGTGTTATTACAGGTATGCTTCAGTTAAGGCAATAGAAACCAAATCTCCAGTGGATGATCAACAATGGCTCACCTATTGGGTGTTGTACTCATTGATAACCCTGTTTGAGATCACATTCGCTTCAATCATTCAGTGGTAAGTGTTATTGTGTTGTATAACCCCCTTTTTTAGCGTGAATCCCATGCTGAAAAAAAGGTGTACTAGGTGAATATTCCTTTAGTTGAGACATATTAATTGGACGTAGATTTGAAAACCTTTGATCATTTATAGTACAAACTATAGAAACATTTTATTTTGCTAACCCTTGGAACAAGATTTTATTTCTTTCTTCTTTGTTAGTTATTCAGGGCTGATAGAGTGTGTGCCATAAATCAGCAACTCACATGCATATTTTTGACGGATTGAAAATTTACATTCATGTCATGTGATGGTATTGTTGCAGTGAATACTAATTCAGAAAAAAAACAGACAACCAATTGCTAGTGATGTGTTTTTCCTTTGTGTTTGCTAGATTGTTCTACATGCATTCATGTCATGTGATGGTAAAGCTACTAAGCTTACCATCCCTTGTCAAAGTTCCATGATCCAGCAATAATATCTGTAGTTGAATTTTGTAATAAAAAATGGTAGCGTTAGCTTTACATTAACGAAGAAAGTACCCATCATTTCATTTAACTGAAATTATCAAGTCATTTTTGGAATTTTACCTTGCTTTTTTTTGGGGCCTTAACTTGCACAAATTTACTGGCTGTAACTTTTTTCACATGCTTGATTTCCACAGGCTTCCTTTCTGGCCCTCAATGAAATTGATCTTTATTTGCTGGCTTGTCCTGCCACATTTTAATGGTGCAGCTTATGTGTACCAAAATTATGTGAGACCTGTCTTTGTGAAGAACCAGATGGTCAACATTTGGTATGTCCCTCAGAAAAAGGGCCTTTTTGGCAAATCTGATGATTTCCTCACAGCACTTGATAAGTTTGTTGAAGAAAATGGGACTGATGCTTTGAAGAAACTGGCAAACAAGGTACAATAACCACATATATATGCACTACAACTTCATACCTTTTACTGTGACAAAATGCTTTCCTTGAATTTTTGTACAGCTGGACATTCTAGTTCATTTTTGTATCTAAATGTCTGTCGTCACAAAGGGTATAAATCAATGACAGAATATTGATATTTGATACTTATCCTGTTTTAAGGACAAAGCTTGCTGGTTATATCGTGTACTCAGCTATACCATTGATGTCTTTCATACTTGTTCAGCTTCAATAGTTAAGCTATGCTATTTAGTTCGAATTGTTCCATTGGTCCATGTGTTCATTCCTTTCAAAGTACCATGCTAAAATGGTAAACCCTGAACTCATCTAGATCCCTTTGCAGTCTCACATTGCCCATGTTTTGATCATCGCATTTCTTGTGAAGTTCAGATCGAATGCATTGAGGCGGTCATTCTTTTGGCTTGCTAGCAGTTTCGAGGGTCCAATCCGTCTGCTCCAGCCTAGGAAATGGAGCTCACTCTCCTGTGGCAACTTCCATCTTGTTGGCGCTGACTGGTCATGTAACATATTGTCAAACATATAGCAGTAGGCGAGTAGTGTAGAAACCTGTATTGTGGTTGGTGAACTGGTGATGATGTTTTGACCTTTGTTAGATGGGAGAATTGGGATGGTACGAGTGCATTCCGATCTGGTATCTTGGAGTGCCCTGTGTTGCTATTTGCTGCTGCATTTTTTTCATATCTTGAGTTTTGGTCTAAATAAGGTTATCTAGCATTATGCAGTGTGAGAGTAGCTGGCGGGTGGCTATAGTCTCTTTTGAGATCAAGGTCGGGTATTCTCTTCCCATTATCTAAAAGAGAAAAAGAGAGTTGCTAGCAGAAATGGCAGAGATGAGGTTTGCTTGATAGTAGGGTTAATTAGTGTAAACACGGGACCTGGCCTCTGAACGACGCCAGAAAATGCTACATCCATTTGCAAGGGAAAAGGAAAACTCCCAAGTCAAACGGGGCATTGCCTCGGGCCAGAATGTCCTGAAGCAACAAACCATGGCATCTCATTTGGAGACTTTGGGCCATAGAGCCTGAAAAGAAATTAATTCAAGGCCTATACTTCACTCCTTGCAAGGTATCTGTGGGATTAAGTTACTGCATGATACCGTAACGTACTGATGCTACTCTTGGTGATCTTTAAAATCTTTTATAATGTGGAGTAAAAATCCAAAACTCTAAACCACTGTTACTAGCTGCCTACAGGCTCGGAAGCTGGAATGTTGTTGCAATACTCTAAACCACGGTGTATGCTGTAAAATGCTTTGACGTTGACACGTCTGACTTAACATCAGACACCAATGATGCACCCCCTGTTCTATCACTACTTACACCTACCAAAAGAATAAAAAGAATGTCCAAATTACTGCTGCTATTATCAGGCTGCCTGCCCTTTTCACCGCCAAATAATTGGTGGCATGTCATGCTCATCCCAACATCCAACTGTGTTCTGATTTGAATTGCCCAACCGAATTTCTGACCAAATATCGATTTTATGTATCAGTCTGCCCAGAAAAGAACCATGGCTACGGCTGTAACCTCCTAGCGAGGCCAAGGCCGGGATGCTCTTTTTCTATTATTTAAAAATAAGAAAAAAACCATAGATGTGCCATGCATGATATTTTGGGAACTGAAAAAAAAGCTATCTTTTAAAAAAAACGAAATTATGGAAGCCTTTTTCGAACTGTAACACACAGGGTGGTTTCAAAGAGCAGAAGCCAGAGCACCATGCTTGCCATTTGCCAAGTTGCTGCAGCCGGTGCCAGTGCTGCTGAAGCATGCATCATTTTCTAACAGGGAAAATTCGGTGATCCTCCTTGGTGTGATTCTCATGACATGGACCACCTCACAATCGTCCATTACTTTCAGTTTTCCTCCTTTTTAGATAGGACGCCACAGGTGAGACTGTACCTCTGAAGAAACTCATGTCCGCGTCATCATCACCTTTATTCGACGCCAACTAATCGCAACTAGTGAGAAGTGGTGTCTTTTGTTCATTATCGAAAAAAATAAAGACAAGTATTTGTCTTTTCTGCATTCTTGTGCCATGCAACATCCATACAAAATTTTAAATTCGATCTCAAAACATGCTTGCAAAGGTATATCAGATTTAAGAACCAGGACTTAGATATCATTTTTTTAGGTGTTGTATGATTCACTTGCAGGACTTGGTGATCATGCAACTGTTGTGCTGCTACCAACAACAGCTAAAGAAAGGCCTACTATATTAAATCAATAGGCACTATACCTGTTATGCCTGAAGGGTTCCTAAAGGTATCCGAATGGGCATACAATTGGCTACCTTGTTTCAGGGTAGACCGGCCATGGGCTAAATATGATACAAGAAAGGGCAAGAATGTCTCATCTTGGGTAGACAGGGGCAGGTCAAATATTAAACAGTGAAGCTATTTCCTAGAAATGTTTGATGGACATAGATAGAAATAAGGAGTAATTCTTGACTAGGTGATGCAAGCTGGAGCAGTGGGAGTTTTTAGAGAACAAAATAAGAAAGGAACAAAACCGAAATTTTGATCTACGAGAAAATATGCAATCTTTAGGCAGATGGAAGAACAATGCATCCAAATAAATTTCACAAAATGCATCCAAATACTATGATTTTAACACTCGGTTTTGAAGGTTCGAATTACAGAGTTACAACTCACCAACTGACCAAAGATTTCTCAGAAAAGGAGAGGAACCAGGAAAGAACAATGGACACATGAATAACACATTATGTAGCACTTTACATGTTTTTGTGCAATGAACACTGCAAAAGGCACAAGATGCCTCCCAAATTGTAATTGCTGCCAATGCAAAAGCACCATTTCCCAATGGATAATGTTCGGTAACTTGCAATCATGTATTCTCTGGACATGACGGCACCAGTGAAGTAGTAAACCACAACAAAGTTTCAAATCCCAATCAGCATTTCCTTTCATTTCAAACAACATAAGGCAAGTGGAGAATGCATTATACATCGCAATGAGACAGATCAATTCCTCAATTTAATTGTGTCAGTTGGATTCTGACATGCTGGATAATTCTTTGTCTTCTAAGTGACAAGTGCAATATCCACAAAAATAATTGACATGTTCTGCCTGGCCAGTTGCATCAAATCTAAACTTGTAGGTTGCGACCTGAAAAAAATTGATATGAAGGGACACATCATTGGACTATAAGCCAACAAAATATAGACACATCATGACCATAAAGCAGTGACATTAGCACTTTATGCTCCAAAGTAGGTGCATCAAGATAAACATAGGGCAGGACAAATTCCTTGGCAAAAACTTTATGCCCCAATTAGCTTTGGAGGGGAATTTCTAAAATACCTGAATGGCAGATTTACAGCAACTGCGACTAAATTGGCTTTCAATTGTGTAAACAAGAAGCTTTTACATACTCACCATCGATCCCCTGCATAAATTACTCATAGTGCAAAAGTTTTGATACTTACCATTGAAATCTTCATCAACATGTAGCCACCAAGACAGATGCAGCTAATGGAGTGGTTTTTGTTGGATATTCTACCAAACTCGAAGCCTAAAGTGCATCTGAATGAAATGAGGATTCTTTAGTTAAACATCTAGTGGAGAGAAAAACCAACGGCTTGCGATTCAATGAACATCTCCATCATCAAATTCAGGGAAGAATTTGATTCTTTTCCAAAGGCTTGTTGGATTTGTCAGTAACACTATTTGTTTGATTGCTTGTCCTTTCTGCATCTACATTTTTTGGTTCCCCAGGTGAAGCTCATATGCTTGTTCCATGCTTTAGTTTGTTCTCCACTAAAATTATCCCTAATAAAGATGAAGGCTCTTCCTCTTGATTAGCAGAAAGAACAAATATAGACATTGTCCAAAAAAATAAAGAATATAAGCATCAACTTAGCGTCCTAGAAATTTTGGGGTAAAGCTGACCAAATGAAAGTCAGCCACTCATTATACCATGTTCAAAGAATGGGAGACAGATAGTTGCTATTTGGTGTCAAACCAATAGAAACTGCATGTCTGCAACAACATATATACACTCAAAGAATTGCATATTATGTTACAAGGCATCAAAAAGGTCCAAGAGGATAAAAGTAGCAAGCATGTCATTAAACAACAACATGCCTATTTATTAATGGGGTGTTGACAATTCGGTAAGTCCAACTTTTAATACTTAATAGCTCTAGTAATGAACTTAAACCCCAATATGATAGCTTGTACTGAGTACATCTATTAAGGAACTTAGTACAGATAAATGGAGCAACAACAACAACTAATAATAATAATAAACCACGCCAGACTAGTATGACTTGGGAGACAGGGCAGATATTTTACCCATACTTCAAACTGGCATATTCTTCTCAAGATTGCTTACAACTTAGTGTGGTGTGATACAAAGCATAGCAAGGACTCTCTGAAAACGACAAAGAAAAAAAGGTGGAAATTTCATGATCCTATAAAGTATATGTAGAAAAAGGTATTTGGAGACTTCAAGCAACAGGTCGGAACAGAAGTTAACATGGAACACCATCATAATATACTGCAGCCGTCCACAAGTACATTGTGCTATAATATATAGGCCCAACCTTTTTTTTAATTCTTTCTGCCAGAGAAGATAAAATGATGAGGTCAAATACTGTTTATGTAAGCTATATAGCTATCCCCATATTCCAGTTAATATCGAGTCATTGACAAATTGCATGTAGCATGTATGCCTCAAGATGAACTTGGGGGATCAAATAAACATTACCGTTTCAGAACTATCTATGCCACAATATGAGCTTGCGACTCCTATAAACTACTCAATGACAATACTAACTATTGATCAGGAATGTTTTACACCATGCACACATCGATAGAGATGTTAATCTTCTCTTACAGTGCAACTGTGCATACAGACATAGTGGCTTTGTGTATCAGGTTAGTGCCCTACTTGAGACCTCCCACATAGCTTACTTGTTGAAGCATGTCAAATATATGCTTTTAAGCATTACAAAAGGCTCTTCAATATACATGAAATGTGCTACCAAAAAAATTGAGCACCTCGTATTTAACCAGAGTGATGTGGAAGTGTATTGCTCTTGACGACTTCTCTTAGTGGCCGCTGGGAAAAAAAAAAGAGAACTAAAAAGTTAGCAATATATATATGACAGACTTATAACCTAAAAATGTTCTTCAGAAAAAGGAATCATTCCCCATACCACGCAGGGGAAAGCAAAGAAACCAAAAAGGATGCTTTAATGCTGACAATTAGCATGGTCATCCGACAGCATGACCCCAGACGAAACTGAAAGCTTCATTTAGACCATCTATCCTTCAACAATGTTGGGGCTACAAAGAAAACTAGTGTTCAAAAGGTTGATATAGAATGCTAATTGCAAGAAAACCAAACCATACGAAATATATCTCTGCAAACACTAAATGGAGACACTGAAGTTTTATATGGCAGTTTTATAAGTTTTCCCGCTTATATTCCCTAGAAGACACCTTGTAGCAGGTTTAGCTTACACAGGGAACTTCTATTGGAGGGGAGCTTAATATTATTAATAGGCTTCAACTAAGAGCAAGCGGTCCTGTATAAACTTGAAAGCCTTTAAGAGCTCAAGGAGAAAGCTAGGTTAAAATTTCATTTTAGCCATAGACCCAGATAAAAGGAATAAGCAATTTATGGTAAGTAAGACCTTAGCTGTGAAAATCGTATTAAATTAATCTATTATGATAGCTAAATATTGGTACTTAACACATGCAGCTAGAGAACCCCTCGATATAAATACAGCTAAAAATCTAACCTGAAAGCCTAAACTTTGAAAAATTATCCTCTCTGAAGAAATTGATCTGAGGATCATGTCAGATTCATCATACTGATGCAACAAATTAGGATATTACTTGCACATATGTATCCATAATGCCATCAGACAAGGGATATGGTTGAGTTAGCAGCCTATGGGACCATGTAAATGAAATATTAGAACTATTAGCGAGGAAACCAACTGGATCCCAAACTAAAGCATATCGAGAAACATTACAGTAAAGATACTAGTTTTCTTGTGAATAATCAAATAAACAAAAAAGTATAAAAGAGGTGATACTAGTTTTGCTACAAATCATAAAAAAAATAGAAAACAGGCTAGAAATACGAACATAAATAATTTCAGAATTATTGTAACATTGTTGATCATGTTTCAGTAAAAAAAGCTTGATCAGGTTCCAGTTTCAGTAATAGTTGGCGAAGTAACAGGTCCAGCAATAAAAAAAATGCAAGAAGCAATTTTAAATGCCAATTAATTCTCCCAATACAGTCTCATGTTCCAAGATTAGAATGAAGTGACTAAGAAAAGATTTCCATACAAGAAGAAAAACTGAAACAGAGTGAGCAAATCAGACACCATTGGTAGCATGCCATGGCACAACTGATGTGCACTCATATTCAATAAATCTTGCATAAAAAGTTGCATAAAATAGAATGAGAAGATTCACAATTAGTACCAATCACAACTAACCACGAATAGACAAAGAGAAAAGACAACAATTGTCAACACGGACATATTTCTTTCTTCTTTATTTCTTACAATCTATGGGAAAATGGTTTGCCAATGTAAGGCTACTCTCTAAAGCTAAAATAAAATTTGATCAAGGTGTCCAGGGCAGATCAAAATGTTTGATGTTGCACCCAATTATTAATCTAGTTCTGTACTGCATGTCCCACTTTCTGGAGATCACTTGCAGGCCATCCAAATGGAATACTGAAGACATTAGACATAAGCAAGTAAGAAGCTACATGAGAAAGTTCTACTCAACCTTCAGCTCAGCCTAAACTCCCAGAGAAGGGAAAAATCACCAATCAAGGAGAATCTAAACAGGCTCAACAGAATTTTCCTCTTTATCCTTCCTTTCAGTCAAGATGTACAGTTGATAATGTAGTAGCCCAGGTATATCAACAACTCATCACAGCACAGTTGTATACGAAGCTTCCGGAATTGCGGCTGCCAATGATCTTCCAATCTGGCAGTCCATCACTGGGTACCCAGGAGCAAATTTCAATCACCCCGCTACCACCAACGCTCATTCCACCAATGACAATGAGCATATCTCCACAGCTACGAAAAGCCAAGCCCCATCCATGAACTGATGTATACCTCCCAGGTAACGATCCAAGAGTGATCCAAGTATTATTTGTCTTGTTGTATTTTCTAACCTCCTTCAACGAATAATCAGCAGCATAAAGTTCATTATTCACAACAGCAACAAGAGGTGGAGCTCCACTTCCACCATTAAGGCCACGTGCCATATCTGGGATCAACCGCCATGTGCCCTTCTCCAAATCAAACTCCTCAGCACAGCTAAGGATCTCATTTTGTTTCTCAGCTTTGCCTCCAATGATATAAAACTTATCATCCATGAAAAAACCAGAGCACATCTGCCGTGCTCTGTTCATGTTTGGAAGAGTGGTCCAAGTCCGCATCTCGGAATCATAAAGCTCAGCAGACCTCAATGTACCATTCTCACCAATACCGCCGGCCACTATTGCCTTTCCACCAAAGCTTGCTGAGCCAAACAAGCACCTTGGTGCGTTCATCATCTCTTCTGTTGTCCAAGAGTTCGTTAGAAGACTATACCTCAGAACAACATGGGCGTCCACCTTTCTTCCAAACACAAGGATATTAGTACCCACAGCCAAGGATTCCTTGTCAGCAAGTGTGAAGCATTCTATGGGAGGCATGGATGGGATGCTGAACCACCGTTGACGATTCGGATCAAACCCATCCCACTCCAGCACATTGCAGGAGCAGTAAATGATTTGCTCGACAATCCGAGCCTCCCGTCTCAGTCTATAGAGCTCCCCAGACCTAATAAGGGAGCGGAAAGACCGGTTAACACATGCCACAGCACAATAGTAAGACCGAGGAAGACGTAGCAGACAGGATATGGTCAACTCCCGGCCGATCCCCCCAATGAGCTCAGTTGTGTTGGCCTCACCGTTCTGGTCAGCATCATCCATTTCGGAGCCCCAACCTTTGGTTTCAGAATTCCCCGAACCACTGGCAACCTTATTCTTCTTGCTACAACAATTCACCTGTACTCTCTTGTGCCCCCACACCACCTGGCTCTCAAGGACACACTGCCTGCCTCCAGAAGCGAGCTCTTGGGAGAGGACCAAACCAGGTGCTGAGCTTGATGAGCTTGCTGACTCTATGGACAATAACATGCGCTGGTCCCCCAACATGACCAGAGCAGCCTTCAAACTTCACGATGTCTCCACAGCAATCCTAAAAGCTGGATGAATCATCCAGCAGCCAAAAGAAACCCAATCAGATTTCTTGCAAACTGCAAGCTCTCCCCCTTTTGTCTCTCCTTAAATCAAGGATTCAACCTGCAAGGAGACAGGAGAGAGTACACGACGATCAGGGGACAACACAAGCCACAAAAACAGCAACCGTTTCAGTTACAAGATCTAGTCAGCTTGATTACTGCATCGAATACTCCAACTGAATCTCCCTGCTTACGGACAAGCAACAAATCACAAACGCCCAAAGCATCAGTAACCGTTCTTACCTCCGAAGCAACCAAGAATCAGGCCCAACCAGGGAAACGGATCTCGAATTGCGGGGGAAGTAACCGACAAACTCGCCGCCGCACGTGCATTCCACCGGCAAGGTCCAACTTTCCGCAGCCGAAACCGCCGGCGGCACCTGCGGAACCACATCAAGATCCGAGTTTTCCATCATGGACCAATCGGGAGAGCGGAGATCCCAAGGAACCCACCCGGCAGCCGAGAAATCACAGGAAACTCACTGAAAATCCAACAAAATCAAGAAACAGACAATCACCGGACGACTCACCGATCACTCTCGCGCCATTGGGGCCTCCCTTCGCGGCGCTCCGCCGGAAGGAGAGCAGTGGAGCCGCATCCGGGCCGCCGCCGAGCCAGCAACGGGCTCGAAGCTTCGGCGCTGCGTTTATCTACCTCCTCCTTCCCCTGTCCCCGTCTCTCTCTCCCTCTCTCTCTCTCTCTCTC
>LAPY01000948.1:93133-112642 GCA_000970635.1 Eragrostis tef | reverse complement strand
TAGGAGTCGGCTGTAGTTAGCCACGTTGACGGGTAAGTCTTGCTGAGTATTAGTTGCTCAGGCTTTGCCTTGTTGTTGTTTATTGCAGGTAGTGTTGTCGTTCCTGACTATGCAGGTGACGAAGTCCAGTGGGACGGTCAGCCCCCTCGGGGTGGGTCGATCCACTGGGAGCTGGACGAGTGATTCCCAGCTGAGGTCGCATCATCGGGCTTGTGATGCGGGCTCGAGTCTCGTGAGAGCGACTTCTGTATCGTTAGTTTACTTAGTTGTTTCTTCCGGACTTGTTCCGTACGCTAAGACTTCCGCTGTGCTACTCGTGTTTTAAATTGAACTGATGTAATCACTTTAAGACTTGAATTTGTGTTATTTATGTGCTGTACTGTTGTGTCCGTTCACCGGCACAGACCGACTCGATCCTGCGATTAGCGGAGACGCTACACGAAGTCTCTGAAAATAGAGCTACGACAATTATGAAGAAGTATATTGAGCTGCCTGACAAGATTGGCTAGGTCCTAGTTATTCACCAAGGGCAGAGCCTTCTGCCTCTCAGGTTGATGAAGAATCGTGTTGCCTCTCACTTTCTTATTCTGAACCTACAGGAAAGTGTATACTTATGTCTTTCACATTGTATTTCACTGGGCTAAGTTCAGTTGTGTATATCATCCATGCCACCATAGTATATTCTAATTCTTCATTCATGTATTCTCTTTTTGTATCCTTTAGTATCAAATCACAGCGAGGCGTGTCTGAAGCAATTAGCATTCCCATGGCAGCTAGCTGCAAAGTGACGTGCTAGCTCTAGTGCTTCATAGCTCCAGTTGGATACTAGTGAACCTGTTTTGGGAAGCACCCAATCCCAATCAAGAGAAGGTAAGTTTATTTTCATGCATTGCAAACTGTGGCAATTGCTGGGTGTATTTACCTGTTGAACAATCTTTTCTTATGGCATTGTATTTTTTGAAGTAGATCTAGGTGGAGACCATATTGCTGCACCTGAAGCTGCTGACCCAAAGAAATTCACATCAAAAAGATACATACATCTGTTTAGAAAAAGGGGAATGTTTTTTGGTGCCTCGACCAGGCTGCAAGTGTCGTCAACACTTTTGTTACTATCCGTTTTTCTATTTTGTCTGGAAGTTAAGTGCGTTGCTGACTGTATTTCACAATATGCATTGGATTGCCGTAGGTGAGGAGGTGATGCTGTGCATGGCGCCATGGCCGCGGGATACTGGAGTACTAGCAGAGGTTATGCGTGTTCCCCCCGTCCCCACCGTCATATGTGGTGGACACGGGACGCGTTGGGTTAACACCCATGCCTTCGCATGTCACCAAGACCTAGGCATCTCCGTTGCTGCACTTCAACACCAAGAAAGTGCCCGCCAACCTCTGCCGCCACAACTGATGATCTATGCCGCCGGCGCAAGGATGCCAAGGAAGAAGCCGCGCGCTGGGCGGCCGCTCACCTGCGTACAAACAAGAACAAGACATTTGTACATGCAAACTTTGGTGCATCGGGGTTTCTCCTCAAATTCCTCGCCTACTCAGATTTGTACATGCTTGGTTTCTCTTGGTAGGGCGACCTGTTTGTGGTGACACTTGAGTTGCATTTTTGTTTTTCACCATGGAGAAATTGACATCTGAGTTATCAAAGTGTGATAGGTTTGTTTGTTTTTACCATCATTGGATCCACATCCAATGGCAAAGTCTCAGTCACCTGAGAAGGAGACACCTCCTTATTAGTGAAATAAGTGGTTTACGATAATTCTGTCAAACATTATATTTGTTTGATAAATTTACTCTATTTCTGTTAGTAAGAAGTACGTAGGTTCCTTTACTCTGTTTGATAAATAAGTAGCTTCCTTTTTTTTTGGCAAATTCCCTATGTTTCTCTTGGTCAAATTGAGAGGTTGAACTTGGCCAACCTGTGGCAAATTAAACACAACTATCTTTGATTGTTTAGAAGCTACTAATTTATGTTGCTATATATTCTAGGTGGAAGTTGTTTATTCCCTTTGTTTCATGCTTTATGTTTGGTGCCATTAGTTTAGCTGCAGTATATGGAATTGTTATAATCATTAAAATGTGCCAGACGTCGCATGCGAGACAGTTGTAGTATGCCAAATAGCATAATGCTTCGAATGGTTCCATATGTTTCTATTGTCCAATCTGCTGCAAATAAAACAAAACTATCTTTGTTCGTATAGAAGCTATTAATTTTCGTAACGATATGATTTAATCCCTTTCTAGGAGAAATCAATTTCTTTCGTTTCTGACTTCATCTTTGGAGGGACCAATATTTTAGCTGTGATATAGGGAACTAATAATTTCACTAAAATGTGCCAAACATTGTTTTAAGCCAAAATGTCACTGTCCTTGCAACGGCATAGAAAGTAGTGGGGACCCACCAATTTTGTTGTACTTGTCGTCAGTGGACAATGGCAACATTACTTTCCATGGCTTCTCTGCTCTTGTTCTTGATGCTTTGCCTGTGCAGCCGCTATTCAATGGCTTATATGGAGTCAATGAGCCGAGCTTTGTCGTGGTACGAACCAGCTCATTCCAACAAGAAGCAGAATGCTCCATTTTCACAACCCAAGGTACACGAAATGATTAATTAGCTCATTTCAGCTTCATATGTTTACATCAAATTAACCTTTTCATCATACTGCGATGCTTCAGAGAATCTGGACCCAAGCAACGCTACCGTGACTATGCCGCTAGTGCACCACCACGGTCCGTGCACGCCGTCGCAGTCTACAGTGACGAAGCCGTCCTTCGCCGAGACTCTCCGCATGAACCGCGCCCGCGCGGAGTACCTCAAGAACAAAGCGTCGAGAAGCACATTCAGGCGCTCGCATGACAATGACGAGAAAGTGAGCGTCCCGACCCAACTCGGCAGCTACGTGGACTCGTTCGAATACGTAGTCACCGTGGGCCTCGGCACGCCGGCGGTGCCTCAGGTCGTCGTAGTCGACACCGGCAGCGACCTGTCATGGGTTCAATGCGCACCGTGCAACTCCGGCCATTTCTCCCCACAGAAGGACCCCTTGTTCAATCCGACCCGCTCCTCGTCGTACAGCTCCATCCCCTGCAGTATCTAGAGGTTGGTGCCTTCGTCAATTAGATGTACAAAATGCTTTTCTACACGGTTATTTAGAAGAAGTCTATGTGTGTCAACCACCTGGTTTTAAGGCTAAGACTGTCCCTAAGTATGTTTGCAAATTAGACAAGGCATTGTATGGTCTCAAAAAGGCTCCAAGGGATTGGTACGCTAGGTTGAGCACGAAGTTACTTGCTCTTGATTTTAAGGCTTCTAAAGCAGATACTTCTTTGTTCTATCTCAATAACATTGATGTTACTGTGACATCCCAGCTCAAGGCTTAATAGGATTGATAGAATACTCATACCAACAAGTTGCAACTTCTTTTCCGGAAGCCCATCTGAAAAGAACTCCGAGGTTAAGCGTGCTTGGCCTGGAGCGATGTGTGACTGACCGGGAAGTCCTTTCCGGGTGCGCACGAGTGAGGACAAAGTGAGTAGAAAAGACATGTGTTGGTCTGTGGGGTTAGTCTTGATGTTCTAGAGAGCTGCCAGGCGTAAGCGGGCCCGGCCTCGGAGAGGCGGGACGTTACAGTTACTATGTTTATCTTGGTATATGTTGATGATATTATAGTGGCTAGTTCAACCAAGCAAGCAGCTTCTTCTCTCTTGAACAGCAGTTGAATGATGAGTTTGCACTCAAGGACCGGTGGCCTCGGCACGCCGGCGGTGCCTCAGGTCGTCGTAGTCGACACCGGCAGCGACCTGTCATGGGTTCAATGCGCACCGTGCAACTCCGGCCATTTCTCCCCACAGAAGGACCCCTTGTTCAATCCGACCCGCTCCTCGTCGTACAGCTCCATCCCCTGCAGTATCTAGAGGTTGGTGCCTTCGTCAATTAGATGTACAAAATGCTTTTCTACACGGTTATTTAGAAGAAGTCTATGTGTGTCAACCACCTGGTTTTAAGGCTAAGACTGTCCCTAAGTATGTTTGCAAATTAGACAAGGCATTGTATGGTCTCAAAAAGGCTCCAAGGGATTGGTACGCTAGGTTGAGCACGAAGTTACTTGCTCTTGATTTTAAGGCTTCTAAAGCAGATACTTCTTTGTTCTATCTCAATAACATTGATGTTACTGTGACATCCCAGCTCAAGGCTTAATAGGATTGATAGAATACTCATACCAACAAGTTGCAACTTCTTTTCCGGAAGCCCATCTGAAAAGAACTCCGAGGTTAAGCGTGCTTGGCCTGGAGCGATGTGTGACTGACCGGGAAGTCCTTTCCGGGTGCGCACGAGTGAGGACAAAGTGAGTAGAAAAGACATGTGTTGGTCTGTGGGGTTAGTCTTGATGTTCTAGAGAGCTGCCAGGCGTAAGCGGGCCCGGCCTCGGAGAGGCGGGACGTTACAGTTACTATGTTTATCTTGGTATATGTTGATGATATTATAGTGGCTAGTTCAACCAAGCAAGCAGCTTCTTCTCTCTTGAACAGCAGTTGAATGATGAGTTTGCACTCAAGGATCTAGGAGAGCTACACTACTTCTTGGGAATTGAGGTTACAAAGGTTAGTGATGGTATGGTCTTAACTCAAGATAAATATGCTTCGGATTTATAAAAGGGCTGGCATGTCAGATTGTAAACCTGTGAGTATTCCTCTACCTGTTGGTGAGAAATTGTCATTGCATCAAGGCAGACCATTGGGTCCGAATGATTCCACATAGTATAGGAGCCCTACAGTATTTGACTCTTACCAGGCCTGACATTGCTTTCCTAGTTAGCAAAGTTTGTCAATTCTTGCATGCACCTACTACAGAACATTGGGCAGCAGTCAAAAAGATATTGAGATATTTGAAGTCTTGCACCAAGCTTGGGTTAAAGATTGGAAAATCTGATTCTCTTCTTGTTAGTGCAGTTTGTGATGCAGATTGGACAGGTTGCTTGAATGATCGGCGCTCTACTGGAGGCTTTGCTGTTTTTCTAGGTTCAAACTTAGTTTCTTGGGGTGTGTGCAAGCAACCTACTGTCTCACGATCAAGTACGGAGGTAGAATATAAAGCAGTAGCTAATGCTACTGCTGAAATCATGTGGATTGAAATTATGTTGCAAGATATTGAGTTCAATCTCCTCATCAAGATAAACTATGGTGCGATAATCTGGGAGCCAAGTATTTGTCTTGAAATCAGTGTTTCATGGTCGCACCAAACACATTGAAGTTGATTATCATGTTGTACGAGAAAGAGTATCAAGGAAGTTGTTGCAGATTGATTTTGTACCGTCAAGAGACTAAGTGGCCGATGGTTTTACCAAGGCCATACCTGTTCGACAGTTGGAGAATTTCAAATACAATCTTAACCTATCTCGGTTATGATTGAGAGGGAGTGTTAGAAGGTAGAAATAAAGTAGCTTGTACTTATCTTGTGTAACGATATGATCCGACTTGGTCCTGGTTGTTTATATTAGATCGTATATAACTGTTGTAACCTAGCTTGAGGATCAATTCGGTACCAAACTCTTGTAACCCACGGCTGTGGAATTTACAGCCTATATAAACACGAAGGCAGGCACGAGCCAAAGTGCGCCGCTGAACCCAATACTTCCGCACCTCTGATTTTCACAGACCGTGCCGCTGGTGCACCGTGCACCTTCAGGGGCCAATGTCATCATTCCATCCTTAGCGGAGAGGCTCTGCCGAGACCATGCTCGCAGAAACCACATCATCAACATCGCCTCATGGCGCACGAACATCCCAACGGCCTCGAAGGACGCCGTGAAATCCTTGCAGTATATTTTGACCCAGGGCATCGGCACGCCACCCCTCCAGCAGACCGTGCTCATCGACAGCGGCAGGGACCTGTCGTGGGTTCAGAGCAAGCCGTGCAACGCCACCGAGTGCTACACGCAGAAAGACCCCTTCTTCGACCCGAGCTCGTCTTCCGCCTACAATAACAACTCCTGCCAATCTGTCGAGTGCAAGTACCTCACCAAGGACGGGTACCACGGCGACTGCACTAACGGCAGCACCGGCCCCTCGCTGTGCCAGTTCGACATCACCTACGGCGGCGGGGAGTCCAGGGCAGGCCTCTACAGCACGGAGACCTTGACGCTCAAGCCCGGGATCATCGTCGAGAACTTCAGCTTCGGCTGCGGCGTGCACCAGTTTGGTGAGGCCAAAAGGTACGATCCTCGGGCTCGGCGGCGCGCCAGAGTCACTCGTGTCGCAGACGGCTAAGCAGTATGGCGGCGCCTTCTCGTACTGCCTCCCGTCGGGAAACGGCACCGCGGGGTTCCTCGCACTCGGCACGCGGAGCAACGACACGTCTGGATTCGTGTTCGCTCCGATGCACCGGTTCCATGGCTTGGCGACGTTCTACACGGTGACTCTCGCCGGCATCAGCGTCGGCGAGAAGCAGCTTGACATAATGCCGGCGGTTTTCTCCAACGGAATGAGCGTAGACTCTGGGACCGCCATCACGGAGCTTCCGGAGACAGCCTACTCGGCGCTGCGGACAGCGTTCCGGAGCGCCATGTTGGCGTACCGGCTCTCGCGCCGAGTGACCTCGGTCTTGATACGTGCTACAACTTCACCGGCCACAGCAACGAGACGGCGCCCAAGGTTTCCCTGACGTTCTCCGGAGGCGCAACGATTGATCTCGACGTGTCTTCCGGTGTACTTGTGGAAGGCTGCCTCGCTTTCTCAGACTTTCCCGATAACGACTCGCAGTTCGGGATCATTTGAATCAGCGCACGTTCGAAGTGTTGTACGATTCAGGCCGTGGATACATTGGGTTCAGTCCAGGAGCTTGCTGAAGCGTTAAAGCGCCGCTCTCTCAAACCGTAGATACATTATGAAGGCATGGCAGCTCTATTTGAAGTTTTCCACCGTTCTTACATTGTTGCAAACTGAAATATATATACATGTTGACTCTTCTATCAAAGTTTGGCCTGCTTCGACATCACCTACGGCGGCGGGGAGTCCAGGGCAGGCCTCTACAGCACGGAGACCTTGACGCTCAAGCCCGGGATCATCGTCGAGAACTTCAGCTTCGGCTGCGGCGTGCACCAGTTTGGTGAGGCCAAAAGGTACGATCCTCGGGCTCGGCGGCGCGCCAGAGTCACTCGTGTCGCAGACGGCTAAGCAGTATGGCGGCGCCTTCTCGTACTGCCTCCCGTCGGGAAACGGCACCGCGGGGTTCCTCGCACTCGGCACGCGGAGCAACGACACGTCTGGATTCGTGTTCGCTCCGATGCACCGGTTCCATGGCTTGGCGACGTTCTACACGGTGACTCTCGCCGGCATCAGCGTCGGCGAGAAGCAGCTTGACATAATGCCGGCGGTTTTCTCCAACGGAATGAGCGTAGACTCTGGGACCGCCATCACGGAGCTTCCGGAGACAGCCTACTCGGCGCTGCGGACAGCGTTCCGGAGCGCCATGTTGGCGTACCGGCTCTCGCGCCGAGTGACCTCGGTCTTGATACGTGCTACAACTTCACCGGCCACAGCAACGAGACGGCGCCCAAGGTTTCCCTGACGTTCTCCGGAGGCGCAACGATTGATCTCGACGTGTCTTCCGGTGTACTTGTGGAAGGCTGCCTCGCTTTCTCAGACTTTCCCGATAACGACTCGCAGTTCGGGATCATTTGAATCAGCGCACGTTCGAAGTGTTGTACGATTCAGGCCGTGGATACATTGGGTTCAGTCCAGGAGCTTGCTGAAGCGTTAAAGCGCCGCTCTCTCAAACCGTAGATACATTATGAAGGCATGGCAGCTCTATTTGAAGTTTTCCACCGTTCTTACATTGTTGCAAACTGAAATATATATACATGTTGACTCTTCTATCAAAGTTTGGCCTGCCCGTGCGTTTGGCCTGCTTATGAGCTAATCACGTTTAGCTGGCACAAATAGTGGACCCATGCAACGTGAGGCTGTGACTAGGATGTAAGCACAACCATGATCACTGCATTAGGATCTATTCTAGATACATGAACACGAGTTCCCGTTAGGCGGAATTGGAACTAACCTTCACCAGGGTTCAAATTAGAAGCCATTAATGCGAGTAGTAGTTGAGGCAGCAACCGTGACGGTGTGCGCAGCAGGTCAGCGTGCTGGATAAACATTAATCCGTCTTGTATGTGCGTCTTGTATTTGCCCATATTAGTTTTATGCGGATTCAACAATCTGTCGGGTCAGATATTATCCATCCCGTTTTCACCCTACGGAGAGCCATGTTCAAGTCCTTCAGCTTCCCAGCTACATCAATAAGCTGAGAATGTGCTCCCTAACACTTCCAAGACCATCATACTTAAGATTCATCTCATTTTGGTCATTAGCGCGTGCTAGCATTTGCTTTAGATGACCCCTGGCAGTGTTCTTCTGTAACAGTGAGGAATTCCTTAGCATTTATCAGGTCCTTAAAAAGTGCTCCCCTTATGGCAGGATTAATGGAATTGTCCTTGATCATGAGTGCCATCCTGTCCGCGCGCGCTCCCACACAGCCATTTCTTTTCTCTACTACTTAATAACTCTCAAAGAGGTTGTCACCCAAAATTTTCAGACCTCTGCCGTTTGAATTCTGGTCGAATTCATTTAAGTTTAAAATGTCCGAACTAATTTATTTGAGTTATATATTAACGGAATCGGTTGTTTTCACAAACAATAGCGTGGTCTGTTTGTAAGCAGCGCAGCCCTTCGTTTCCACAATCAAGAGTTCGAGTCTCACTCACAGCAAGTTTTAAAATCTTTTTTTTATCACTTTTAGGTATTTAATCAAGAAACTTGTTTATGACTTTTATAAACCTTCCACTACTTGATGCAGTCTCGATTACTTAATAAAATAATGCTATTGTAGTCATTGTTACAAACCCTAATCTTGTGATTTCATTTTTGCTCACATTGAAATGCATATGCATAAAAAAATATTTGTACTAAATTCATTACTTGATTGTATCGATTTGATTTATTTTTAATATATAGCTGCGTTTTAGCTCACGTGGTAACACACGTCACCCCGTAGCAATGCACGGGCAATTTGCTAGTTCTTATAAATGGCCATGCGGGCGTCAAGGGTGTTGTAATTATCCCCTTGCATCACGGGCTTAATGGGCTTTCTTCACGAAGTGAGTGGTCCATGTTCATGATGCCAAAGATTAGATTGATCTGCTTCTTCCATGATAGAAAGTTAGTGCCCCAAAACTTCTCAACACCATTCAAGTAAGTGACGATGTTGGCAGGAGTCATAGCTGAATTAAATAAAATTAGAGCATGATAAGTAAATAATGACATAAATAAATGAGCAAAGCATATAAATAATCTACATTGGCTTGATTAAAGACATGCACATAATAAATTATGCATCTCCGTTGTGAAGCTACAAAATAAACATAATCAATATGCAGACACATAAAAAACAGCTTTGGCCAGAATTTAAATTTGTCCAAATTAATGCTAAATTCAGCAGTAAAATTCTCTTGAATAAACTTTCTGTTGGTTCCATTTATTCAGAACAATTTCCATATTTTTCCCAATTTTCTGTCAATTTTCTAGCAATTTTACAGTAGCAAAATATAATTAGATGCATAAAATTAAGTAAGTTGTAAACAGTAAAAGCTAGTATAAAAGGAAATGGAAAAAACATAAGAAAATGGGTTGTTAAACGGAAATTATCAGCGCAGCCCGATTACTTATGCATTTGGCCCAGCCCAGTTAGACAAGTGCGTCCGCCCACACAGACTCGCAACCCATTTCATTATGCGCGTCCTGTTTCAGCCCGGCCTGCCTGACTTTACGCGATCACAACCGTCTATTTATGATGAACGGTAGAGAATCACCCGGCGTGAAACAAAAACCGTGCGGCTCATCTCAGACCTAACCCTAGTATCGTTCTCTTTCAAATTTCATGGCGCCGCACACAAGAGAGATTGAGTGGCGGTAAGGCGACGACGAGAACGACACATAAGGCGGTGACGCGATACGACAGTGTGCATGCGGCGGCACAGAGCTTAATGCGGTGGTGTGCGTGGTCGTGATGCGTGAGCTAGTGCTGCGGAGGATTCTGCCGCTGGCACATCGTGCGAGATCCTGATCTGCTCGGCGCTCTATCGATGTGCTCCGCCGTGGTGGTGCTTAACGTGCTACCGCCCCATGCGTCATGCGGATTCGGCGAGGTGGACATCGGCGACGACGGCAACTGGTGGAGGCCGTGAACAGGATGTGGATCCACGACATGGGCACAACGATTCACGCCAAGTGGGTCCCAGTGCCCCATGAGGCGAGCTCCGAATAGGTAAGTAAGTCAGCCCCTAGGGTTAGGGTTTCGTTAAATTTGGGGCAAGTTCACCTTTTTTTGGGGGGGGGACGGGGTTTAATTCTCAACTAGAAATAATTCGCGACCTTGCCGCGCACGTTTTTGTGTAACACCTGTTGTGCCCCCCTTTTTGTTCATTTAAGTACTTGCTAAAAGTTGCTAGCACCACAGTGCTTTTCACACATCCAACAAAGTTATTAGTGGACGGAAGCAGCAATGTGAATACTTCTCATTTTATACTCTAAAAACACACACATATTTCATAATATCATGTTGTTACTAAGCATTTTCTAAGCAGAACTGCAAATTGAAAATATGTCAATATAAGACAGGAGATATGAGGTGTTTTGACAAATAACTTAAAGTTTGAAGCGCAACATAAGGCTAGAAAATTATGGAGTATAACAATTGACAATCTGCAAGGATTTCCGATATTAGTTTGAAATGTTGCTTATTTGAACATCAAAATTAATCCGTTGCACTTTTTAGTTGTACCACCCTTATTAGCCAAATTTATGATATAACGTTTTTAATAAGGAGGCAGTTGTCAATATGATAGCAACCTCAAAATATAAAATCTTCACTCTGAGCAAAATGAGCAATAGGATGCGACAACTTTTAATAACATCATTCCAGAATTGTAAAAAATAAATGTGTCATCATCAAAACTTGAGCCATCCAATATATGTTCAGACACTTCTATTTTATTATTTAGCATTTACATTCATGGATTTACCACGACTACTGTATCACCTCATAGAAAAGCTCAAGCACAAAGTCCTTGAACTACTCATCTCATCATTTCAATTCAGATGTAATTAAGGTAGAAGAGTGGGGCCATAATAGCACATCTAAATTGGCTTAACAGATCGTGTCAATCGCAGTTATTTAAAACAAAATAATGATTTGAAGACAAAGTTCCTTCATACAAAGAGAGTTTTGTTCTCTCTTATTCCTAACTGATGTACTTGATTCCTACACAGTTCTTCAAACAGAAATCTGAAGCGCGTCAATGATACAGAGGATGCATCCTTTCAATCAACTTTCTTGCCATATACTTGGCTCCTGCCATAGCTTCTTGCCCTTGCAAGACTCGCATATCCTGGTCTAGCAAGCATGGGTTAAGTACGTATGGTATTATGAATTATACAATCAATCCAAGTCTACAAGGCTGATGCATTCCCATGATGAGAAACTACTGAAAATACTTTGGTTTGCTAACCAACATACTGTAAAGATGCAGCATCCAATTTTCTAATTTGAACAACTTACTGTAAAAATGTAGGAGTCAATAAATCTATACCGGAGGGTGTAGTTGAGTAATTTTACAACCTAAATTGGGAGCTTTATGCTTTATTCTATATTTAGTAACATATGAGATTACATTCTGACTTTAGAATCCACATTACTTTTCAAGGTTCCTAGCATCGGCTACTTATACTTGATTTATCTAGCTAGAGGGACCAGCAAACGTCTGTTGTGTAGTGTATATGCTACATCAAACTCAAAGGACTGTGATGTATGCAACAACTGAATATTTCTAGGTCAGAAATCTAAACAAATGTTAGCTTGAGAATTCCCTCGAGAACCTAGCATGAAACCATATCCTAATGAATTGTGTAGTCAAAGAGAAGTAGAAGAAGTACGCGCCTATGAAAGCGTCTTGCAGCTATCACCTTTCTGCTTGGTACCTCACATTCCAGCCTTACTTGACTGGGGTAAGAGGAGGAGCTCAGAGGATGGGTAAAGCGCCATCAGCGCAAGCGCAGGGTGCAAAAGAGAATAAATTGAAGGTAGAAATCATCCGTCAGTTAGTATTGAGCATATAACTCTTCATTCTCTCATTGTTATATAAATAGCCTCAGCATACAAAGAAATTGAAGTAGATGAAGAATGGTCAAGTCGAGAATATTGAAACAAATGGACAAACAAATGTTAGTACTTGAAGTGGAATCGAAATGGCCAACATTGCCTGGCTAAATAATCTTAATGCAAGAAGATAGTACAAGTTTAGTCAATAGGTGTAGGTCAGTATGAACTAATGTAGATTATCAAATAGAAAGAAATCGGCACCTAACTACTGTAGAGTTATGAACTAATGAAGAGTTATGCAACGTGAGTCTTCCACTGTTGGGCTGCTGAAATGATATAAATACCGGAGTAACCAAAAGACCTCCCTGTAGTCAGCAGTATCTACGCATTACAAAATGCCACAATCACAACCCTTTTGAAGCTGCACACTGTTTTCGTCTCAGTATTGCCTATTTGTCTAAATCCTATCAGATCACACTCTTAAATTATTGCTGCCACCGTAGCCCAAAAGTTTATAGTAGTTATTCCATAATTCCTACTGACATACTCATAAACTTTTGCACTGAGAACTGTTCCGAAGTAATGAGCAGAAACTGCTAATCAGTAGCATATGTAAGAACCAAATAATGTCGATACTATATTGGAATACAACTTTTGTATACAATATAAATTGGCTAGTTAGTATAAGCTTAGTTTTATGTATGTAAGAGACCTTCTTTTACTGAAGACATTTGAGGGTATTTCGAATGGCACTGCAATAGGGCCAATATTAATATAGCTTTCAAACAGCATGATAGACCTTTGCAATCTGGAGTTCAGGAATCCAAAAGAGATGGAGATGCAATCCAAACCATTGGTAGAATTGAAGAAAAAAATAGCATGCAGTATATAAATTGATGCTGTACTTAACTGAGACATGCATATAGCATTGCTTTCGTACAACGCCAACAAATAAATGTATGTGTTTCAGTTATGAAACCAACTAAACAAAAAGGAAGCTATTGCACAGGCTATATGACAAGGACAGGCTATAGGATCCAGCAGGATATCAACTGGTATTGTCTAGCAATCGTCATTGATCTACCCATTATATTTGTTGTGAGTACAAGTGATTAACTTGGACATCAGTGTTCAGATTCAGAATGGTTATCAATGGATCATTAACTGTAAGGATAAATTGTGCCTTTTCTCTGAATTCTCAATGAAAGTTGAACAATGCAATTTTAATTTCCCATCCTTAACCTGGTGATTGCGTTGCTTCAAAAGTGTCCAGGCAGCCGTGGTAGCAATGAATAAAATCAGAATGTTGTAAAGATACTCAACTATGACATTGTTTTGGTTAAATATTCTAAATCAAACTCATGTTAGTCATTTTAATCCAGCATATGTCGATCAAGGGGGAGTAGAGCAGAGGAAATAACTGGAACTCACCATCGATGGTTGTTTCTGGACTAGCAAAGAGAACTCTCTATGGGGAGCACAGAAGGCTGGGGTACTGAAGCCGGGCTATCAAGCTTTCGAGCTACCTGCTGCCGAGGAGCCGTGGTGACCACTCGTTGCCGGCGTCGGCAATGGCGGTCGGGTCGTCGGCATCTAGAAGTTACTCCTGCTTGCATACGGCAGCGGGAGGCGATGGGAACAGTGAGCCCCGGAGACGCGTACTTGGGAACGGCAGTTGGACGAGGCGGAGGCTCCGTGGCGGGTGGCGTGGGCTCCATTTGAGCCGTAGGGGTGAGCTGCGAGGCCCAACGGCATTGATGCCGCTCGGGAGACCCTGCCGTTGTCGGCGCGCCGAGGAGGCAGAAGGGGGAGGGTCGATGGGCGGCAGGAGCCTGAGGCGGTGACCATGGCAACACGCTCGGCACGGCTGGCTGGGAGGAACAAGGGGGCGGCGCGTGCGGGTCGAGAGAGTTCGTGAGCATTCGGGTTAACAGCATACTGGGCGAAGGACCCGATCCAATCCGCATCAGACGGTTTGCATGACGAGTTTCTGGATCGGACAGTTAGAAGCTTAACGGGTGGCGTGGCTTAATGGGTTTTGAGAGAACGCACGGCGTTTAATAGTATAAAGATTTTGCAATGCACCTACCTCACCCTCCTCGCCTAGGAGGACTCACCCCCTCAAGGGAAGGAAAGTCACACTCTCCGGCAGTTTGCTTGCTGTCCGATATACGATTAACCCCTAGTTGTGACACCGGTGGCATTCAAATTGCTCCAGCACCTTCCTTGATTGGGATATAGTGTTTTTTGGGAGTGAGTTAGGCACACGTTGAGTTAGGGTGCCTGAGTGTGCCACCCATTACTTCTTATGTAGGTAGTAGATCTGGAAATGTTTTTCAATATTTCTTATGTAGTATTTTTCTTTTTAGTTGCATCCTCAGATTTGAGAGTATATTTATTAAATTTTCAATGTGTATTTGCTGAATTGTGTATTCATTCGAGCCAATTTATTTATGGATGTTTTCTAAAAGTTTGTCTATTTGTATCAAAATACTCATCCTAACAATGTTGTGTTGAGGGATCTCTGAATGATTTACAGATTACGTTCCGTCTCCCTCGCTTGCATGAGGCTTTTGTCTCGAAGTTGAGTTGTCACGAGGGATTTGTACGACAGTAGGTAGAAAATGAGCTTGAAAAGTTTGACCATGAAGTTCTTTTGGAGACCAACAAGATTGCAGCTGCCTAGAGAAGGATTATGAAGAACCATATTGAGCTAGCTGACAACATTGGCAAGGTGCTAGTTATTCACCAAGGGCAGCCTTCCGCCGCTCAGGTTGCTGCACAGATTCCTTCGGCCCCAATTGATGAGGAATTTTGTCGCCTCTCGCTTTCTGACTCTGAACCTACAGGCAAGTGTATACCATTGCCTTTCACATTGTATTTCTCTGGACTAAGTTCAGTTGTGTATACCATCCATGCCACTATAGTATATTCTAATTCTGCATTTATGTATTCTCTTTTTGTCCTTCAGTACCCCATCAGAGCGAAGTGTCTGAAGCACTTAGCATGCCCATGGAAGCAAGCTGCGAAGTAATGTGCTCTGCTGCTGCATTGCTCCAATTTGATACTTGTGAACCTGTCTTGGGAAGCACCCAATGCCCATCAGGAGAATGTAAGTTTATTTTTATGCATTTGCAAACTTTAAATGTGGTTTTACATACACTTTCATCAATAGTTGGTTGTGTTTACCTTTTGATCATGCTTTTTTGATGCCATTGTATTTTTTTGAGTACATCTTGGTGAATACCATACTGCTGCATATGAAGCTGCTGACCCAAAGAAATTCACGTAAAAAAGGTGCATATCTGTTTAGAAAAAAGGGAATGTTTTTTGGTGCCTCGACCAGGATACAAGTGTCATCAACACTTTTGTTACTATCTGTATTCCGTTTTGTCTGGAAGTAAGTGTGTTGTTGACTGTGTTACACAATGTGCATTGGATTGCTGCAGGTGAGGAGGTGGTGTTGTGCATGGCGCCACAGCAAATTCATATAGAAGCTAGCTTCCTTATTTCTGAACAACCATGACAGCACACACTCTGATGCGCGCGTGGTGGGGAGGGTGATCGGTGACGTGCTTGACTTGTTCATGCCGATGTTGGGTGTATCTGTTTGGTTCGGCACCAGTGAGGTCACCAATGGCTGTGAGATCAATCCATCCATTGCAGCTAACGCGCCATCATCCACATCCCTCACAGGGCCAACGACCTCTTCACCGTGACAAGAAATCCTCCATATTCCTCCCAGAAGCTATTTTGCAAGTTGATGACTGGATGTGCTTCTTCTTAAGAAGCGCATGGACGCACGGTGATTCTTTTCACCCACACACACACACACACACGAGCATGCAATGCATTGACTACATGTAAACGTAAGGGAGCTATATACATATGTGTATGACATAATAGATGAGGTAAGGGGGTGCTGGAAGTTAACCAGCCAGAAAATTCCCCACTCCACAACAGATTGTAACATAGCACATGGCTTCCTCAGATGGGCAGCATCCGGATCCGTGAAATCCGTTACCCACCAAGGTGAAGAAGATAGCTTCAGATCTGCTTCTTCTACCAATGCAGCGATGCCATGGAACAAACTAGCCACGAAACAAAAGGTCGGCACTTCTTCCACGGATCCATGAGCGAAACGGACTACAAAATCTTCCTCTTCCGCACAAAGGAGCACCCCGCCCGTTCCTAAGGTAGGTATTTCCTCTCACTGCATTGTACACCTTAGGTTATATGTAGGTAGTAGATCTGGAAATGTATTTGAATATTTCTTATGTAGTATTTTCCTTTTTAGTTGCATCCTAAGATTTTGAGAGTATATTTGTTAAATTTCTAATGCGTATTTGTTGAATTATATATTCATTCGAACTGGATTTTTTATGAATTTCTAGAAGTTTGTCTTTTTGTATGAAAATACTCAACCTAAAGTTGTTATGTCGACGGATCTCTGAATGATTACAGATTATGTTTCTTCTCCTTGCAGGAGGTTCTTGTCTCAAAGTTGAGTTGTCTCGAGGGATTTGTACAGCAGAAGGTAGAAACTGAGCTTGAAAAGTTTGACCATGAAGTTCTTTTGGAGACCAACAAGACTGCAGCTGCCCAGAGAAAGATTATGAAGAAGCATATTGAGCTGGCTGACAAGGTTGGAAATGTCCTAGTTATTTGCCAAGGGCAGCCTTCTGCCGCTCAGGTTGCTGCACAAATTCCTTTGGCCCCTGTTGATGAAGAATTGTGTCGCTTTCTGACCCTGAACCTTCAAGCAAGTGTATACCAGTGTCTTTGACATTGTATTTCTCTGGGATAAGTTCAGTTGTGTATATCATCCATGCCACCATAGTATATTCTAATTCTTCATTCATGTATTCTCTTTTTGTCTGCGTTAGTATGTAATCACAGCGAGGCGTCTAAAGCACTTAGCATTCCCATGGCAGCTAGCTGCAAAGTGACGCGCTAGCTCTAGTGCTTCATAGCTCCATTTGGATGCTAGTGAACCTGTTTTGGGAAGCACCCAATCCCAATCAAGAGAAGGTAAGTTTATTTTCATGCATTGCAAACTTTAAATGTGGCAATTGTTGGGTGTATTTACCTCTTGATCATGCTTTTGTATGGCATTGTATTGTTGGAGTAGATCTACGTGGAGACCATACTGCTGCACATGAAGCTACTGACCCAATCGCTTAAAAAGGTTACATATATCTGTTTAGAAAAGGGGTATGTTTTTGGTGCCTCAACCAGGCTACAAGTGTCGTCAACACTTTTGTTACTATCCATTTTCCTTTTTTGTCTAGAAGTGTGTTGCTGACTGTATTACACAATGTGCATTGGATTGCCGCAGGTGAGGAGGTGATGCTGTACATGGCGCCGCAGCCGTGGGATATTGGTGTACCAGCAGAGGTCGTGCGTGTTCCCGCTGCCCCCACCGCCATATCTGACACGGCCCATGTTGGGTTAACACCCATGCCTTCGCCCGTCACTACGACCTAGGCATCCCCGTTGCTGCACTTCAACACCAAGAAAGTGCCCGCCAACCTCTGCCGCCACAACTGAAGATCTCTGCCGCCGGCGCAAGTATGCCAAACAAAAAGCCACGCGCCGGGCGGCCGCTCGCCTGCGTACAATCAAGAACAAGACATTTGTACATGCAAACTCCGGTGCATCGGAGTTTCTCCTCTAATTCCTCGCCCACTCAGACTCATACTTGCTTGGTGTCTCTTGGTAGGGCGACCTGTTTGTGGTGACACTTGTGTTGCATTTTGTTTTTCACCATGGAGAAATTGACATCTGAGTTATCAAACTGTGATAGGTTGGTTTGTTTTTACCATGATTGGATCCACATCCAATGGCAAAGTCTCAGTCACCTGAGAAGGAGACACCTCCTTAGTTAAATAAGTAGTTTACGATAATTCTGTCAAACAATATATTTGTTTGGTAAATTTACTCTATTTTTGTTGGTAATAAGTACGTAGCTTCCTTTTTACTCTGTTTGATAAATAAGTAGCTTCCTTTTTTTTGCAAAAGCTTCCCTATGTTTTTCTTGGTCACGTTGAGAGGTTTAACTTGGCCAACCTGTTGCAAATTAAACACAACTATCGTCGATTGTTTAGAAGCTACTCATTTATGTTGCCATATATTCTAGGGGGAAGTTATTTATTCCTTTTGTTTGATGCTTTATCTTTGGTGCCATTACTGTAGCTGTGGTATATATATGGAAATGTTAATAGTCATTAAAATGTGCCAGATATCGCATGAGACAGTTGTAATATGCCGAATAGCATTATGCTTCAAACGGTTCCCTATGATTCTATTTTCCAATCTGCTGCATATTAAAAAAACTATCGATCTTTGTTTATATAGAAGCTATTAATTTTTGTAACGATATGTTTTAATCCCTTTCTAGGGAGAAGTTAATTTCTTTCGTTTTTGATTCATCTTTGGAGAGACCACTATTTTAGCTGTGATATAGGGAATTAATAATGTCACTAAAATGTGCTATACATCGTGCTTGGTACCATTGTAATAAGCCTAATAGCATTGTCCTTCCATCGGCATATAAAGTAGTGGCGGCCCACCAATTTTGTTGTAGTGGTCAGTGGACAATGGCGACATTACTTTCCATGGCTTCTCCGCTCTTGTTCTTGATGCTATGCCTGTGCAGCCGCTATTCAATGGCTCATGGAGTCAACGAGCCGAGCTTTGTCGTGGTACCAACCAGCTCCTTCGAACCAGAAGCAGAATGCTCCATTTCCATAACCCAAGGTACACGAAATGATTAGCTCATTTCAGCTTCATATGTTTACATCAAATTAACCTTTTCATCATACCAAGGTACGGCACGCGATTAGTTCATTTCTGTTTCATATGTCTACATCAAAATTAACCTTTTTCATCATATATACTGCGATGCTTCAGAGAATCTGGACCCAAGCAACGCTACCGTGACTATGCCGCTAGTGCACCGCCACGGTCCGTGCGCGCCGTAACAGTCTACAGAGCAGAAGCCATCCTTCACCGAGATTCTACGCAGAAACCGCGCCCGCGTGGAGTACCCCAAGAGCAAAGCGACGAGAAGCACATTGACGAGCTCGCAAGATGATGACGAGAAAGTGAGTGTCCCAACCCACCTCGGCAGCTACGTGGACTCGTTCGAGTACGTGGTCACCGTGGGCATCGGCATGCCGGCGGTGCCTCAGGTCGTCATCGTCGACACCGGAAGCGACCTGTCATGGGTCCAGTGCGCGCCGTGCAACCCCGGCCAGTGCTCCCCGCAGAAGGACCCCTTGTTCAATCCGACTCGCTCCTCATCGTACAGCTCCATCCCCTGCAGCTCCGGCGAGTGCAAGCAACTCGCCCCC
>LAPY01000948.1:82799-92909 GCA_000970635.1 Eragrostis tef | reverse complement strand
GCGGCGGCTGCAGCAACGGCGACAAGTGCGGGTTCGGCATCAAGTACGCCGACGGCACCAGCACGACTGGCGTGTACAGCCAGGAGACGCTGACGCTGGCACGGGGGGTCGTGGTCAATGACTTCCATTTCGGCTGCGGCCACGACAACCGCGCGGTGCCGGGCAAGTACGACGGCCTCCTTGGGCTCGGCCGCTTGCCGGAGTCGCTCGCCGCGAAGTACGGCGGCGCCTTCTCGTACTGCCTCCCTGCCGTGAACAGCAGGCCGGGGTTCCTCTCCCTCGGCGCCGGGACGAACCCGTCCGGGTTCCAGTTCACTCCGATGGGCACCGTCCCTACGGATCCGACGTTTTACACGGTGACGCTCACCGGCATTGCCGTCGGCGGGAAGAGGCTGAACATCCAACCACAGGCGTTCCGTGGCGGCATGATCGTGGACTCCGGCTCCGTCATCACTGGGCTCCAGTCCACGGCGTACCAGGCGCTGCGATCTGCGTTCCGAAGCGCCATGGCGCAGTACCCGCTGCTTCCGCACGGTCGCCTCGACACCTGCTACAACTTCGCCGGTCAGAAGAACGTCGTCGTGCCGAAGGTTTCCCTCATATTCAGTGGTGGTGCCACGATCGACCTCAACGTCCCCAACGGGGTCATGTTGGATGGTTGCCTCGCTTTCGCGATGTCTGGACCTGACGACACTCCAGGTTCCCTCGGCAATGTGAATCAGCGCACATTCGAGGTGCTGTTCGACACCAGCCGTCGTAGAGTCGGATTTAGGGCAAATTCATGCTGATGTGCTGCAAACCAAAGACTAATTGGCATATAAAGGGGAAATAATTAAATCATTTACTAAATATTCATTCATCGCAAGAAAAAAAAGTTACTAAACGTTCATAGAGAATTCAGTTATCCCTTACCTTTCAAATCCCTCAAACTCAACCCTGAACTTTTCAAAATATAGGCGCCTCGAATTAGAGGAATACTCACAGGCAATGGATGATTTATGAAGTTATTTTCTGGGCAGAAGTTCTTCTCTTCCTCACTTTTTTCCCCTTATCGTGGAAAAACGGCAAGGAACTTTTCAGCACAATATTAACAAGTATGGTTTTTTTTGGCAAAGAAACTAGTAGGGTTAATATTGCATTGAATTTTATTATACTCTTCACTAGTTTTTTATTTATCGTTTTTATATTTAATTTTTTGTCAGTGTTATTTCTGGTTGATTGTTTTCGTAGCTACAATGCTCCATAATTTATAAACTTAGGCATAGGTACTGTGGGATATTTTTTGTAATAGTAAATGTGGATTATTTTTAGAAAATATGGAGTATACTTCAAACTCATATTTTCATACTATAAGTGATGGGTAATTTTCAAAATATGTGGATGTTATTTGAATCTAATGTTTTCATCTCAACAATGGTGGGTAATTTTTAAAATGTGTGGATTATATTCAACTAATTTTTCATGATGGCAGTAGCCAGGGGTGTGTGTTCCGGCGACGGCGATCGATGATCATCAATGAGTGACACACATTCATCGATTGTTCGCAAAAGACGCAGGTGTGAGGGCTATGGATCAACTGCAGTGCAGAAATCAGCCTCTCTTGGTTTTAATGAGTTCGTAAATTGTGCTTGCAATTGTGCACCTGCCAGGGCAAAATCTCTAGCCATAGCGCCGTGAGCGCCGAAAACCAGGTCGACCACGGCCGGTGCCGCCGCGTGCTATCCGATGGAATTGCTACGGTACGAAACCAAAGTAGCCACTAGCCAGGCGCTAGCTCGCAAGGAGATATGCACCAGTCTGCCATGATTGGGGCGAGTAGCTCGTGTTGAAAAAGAACAGACGTTAGATGGGGTGAAATGACAGGAGTTCCGTGCGGCGCTCGTTACTTCTGCTATTGAAATGTTGACATCACTAAATTGACTGAAATTGAGCGTTTTTTTGCTTCAATTGTTCATATTTGACAATGAACTTGGTGCGTTTTGGCTATTGCTGGGAACAAATTAAGATGTGTCAGAGAAAGAGAAATGATGCAAGTGAACTACTATGAAATGTGACATACAAAGGTATGAAGATTTAGATATATTTAGTTAGACAAACTCCACCTTAACAACTCACTAAATACTACAATAATATGTGAGGAAAGTACAGAGAAGGCCTTAATTAACAATGATACATGTGAATTATAAAATATGCTAGAAAAAATTGTGAGGATGTAGACAAATTTAGTTACAGAAAGAGAAAGTCCACCTCAGCAACTCACAATACTACAATAACAGTTTAAAAAGTACAAACGAACAAGATAATATGATGTGGCCTTGGCATGGCAAGAAAAGTGAACACGTTATAGTACCCTCAAGCCATTTATCAACAAAGACAATATTGATTGCAGCACCTAGTGTGGATTTTCATGACAAATGTACTCAGTCCAAATAATTTGTTGGGTATGAGTCCAAATCTACCTAATGCCACATCATTTGTAGCTTATCTAGCCACATACCAATGACATAAAAGCAAAACATGACTCTGGCCTTTGGAAGCAAGGATGCCTATAAATATCATCCTAAGCCATCTCTAGTCCATCATCAATCCTATCTTACTCATCCACATCAATAGCACCATCTTGTTATTCGCGATACAGAGACAAAGAAACATGGCTTCACAAACAAACAAGATCTTTGCCATAGTTGCTCTCCTTGCACTTTCTGCAATTGCTGCTAGTGCAGCAACTTGCCCACAATCCTTCCCGTCAATGATGGGAATGGGCATGATGAGTCCGTGCATGCAATCTTGCATGATGCAACATTTACCAGTCATAGGAATGGGCATGATGAGCCCATGCATGCAATCTTGCATGATGCAACAACCATTTATCATGGGAGGCTCAGTCTCACCAATGATGGGAACAATCCCGATGGACTCATGCATGCAATCTTGCATGATGACACAGACTTTTACTATGGGTAGCTCACCTTTATCAGCAATGATGATGGGAATAACGTCACCACAATGCCAATGTAGCGCCATGTGCCAGATGATGATGCAACAACAAACCATGAGAATGCCTATGATGATGCCATACATGTGCAACATGCTGCCAACTTACTACTAGCAGCTCTTTCCCGGTTGTGCCTCCAAGTTAAAGTTTTCATCTTATCATGTAGCCCTTGAATAAAGATTGCACACAATCGTGTGTGATTCACCATGAATAAAGTGTCCCATAAGATGTATCTTGTGGTTATAATTTGTATCAAGTTATGTCTGTTAATTGTCTAGGCCTTAATTCATTGCTTTCTCAAATTTAAATACATTAATTTCTCAAATTTAAATAGAAATCTATCTGGTCATCAACATGCAAGGCTCATTTTCACATGACTGACTTCGGAATTTTGATCTGATAGGAACAACCATTCCAGTTCCAGTGCACGCCGATCATGGGCAGCGTCTCAACGGATATGACGTTTTACATAGTGACGCTTACCGGCATCGCCGTCGGCGGGAAGAGGCAGAACATCCAACCACAGGCGTTTCGTGGCAGCATGATCATGGACTCTGGCTACGTCATCACGGGGCTCCAGTCGACGGTGTACCATGCGCTGTGCTCTGCGTCTCGAAGTGCCATGACACAGTACCAGTTGCTTCCACACGGCCGCCTGGACACCTGCTACAACTTCACAGGTCAGAAAAACATCGCCGTGCCAATGGTTTCCCTCAAATTCAGTGGTGGTGCTGTGATCGACCTCAACGTCCCCAATGGGTCAATGTTGGATGGCTGCCTCGCTTTTGTGATGTCTGGACCTGACGACGCTGCAGGTTTCCTCGGCAATTTGAATCATCACACTTTCTTGGTGCTGTTCGACACCAGCGGTCCGAAAGTCGGATTTAAGGGAAATGCTTGCTGATGTGCTGTAACCTGTAACCAAAGAATAATTGACATAGGGAAAATTAGAAAAGCAGTTACTTAATATTCATGGAGAATTCAGTCATCCCTTACATTTGCATATGCCCTCCTGCTACCATTATACTTAAATCTTGTGCTCCTTAGGAGGAACTGGGAGGAAATATTTGGATCAGTTTAGAAAGCTACCACTATTTACCGTATTGTGTTCAGCAGAACATATATAATGTAATTGCATGTTATAGTATATCTATAATTTTTAGGAAGATATGTTTGCATCTATACCTTCGTTTTGGATATGTTTGATTACTTTCTTTACATTTGGCATTAATGCTAAACAATAGTTTCAAAATAATTAATATATGCCAAAGAACTATGTACAGCATTATAAGGCGGTACTCGTCCTTTAATTTTCTTTGCATACCTCAAGTACACTCTCATTTCCATGGCTTATATATTTGTGTTCATTGTCCTGTGCAGCCGCTGTTCCATGGCTCATGGAAGCAACTAGGCAGTGTTGGCGCGCTCCGCTGCGTCCGAAAAAAGAAGGGAGCTTCGTCCTTGTGTTCGCCCATGCGTGAGCCGCTGGCCGTGTGGTGTTGAACAGTCATCGATTTGATTTCTATAGCGTGAGCATCTGCTGGATTCGAAACGCGGACGCGAAGATCAGCCGATTAGCCAGACGCCACGCCTACTTTGGCCAGTATGACAGGTCGGCGTCCCCGGCCATCAGTTCTACCGGAAGCAAGCAAGCAAACATGATTACGTGGATGAGCAAGGACCATTCGTTCTCTTGTCCTCTCTCTCTCTCTCCGTTCACATGTCACAACACTAAGCCACGCGTCTGTCCCTCTCTCTGCTCACAACAGCTGCCCTCATCTCAAGTCCAGCTCCAAGAGAAAAAAGAAAAAGCCTGGCCACCTTTCTTGCTCTCACTCTTGATCTCCGGCTCACTCAAATCCAAATGCAACACTCAATCCTCGTTCCCTCCGCCATTCTTCACCACCTTCGCTCGCTCTAGGCCTCCAGCTTCTTCTCCATTCATCCCCTTGCAACCCCCACCAGTATGCCATGTCCACCATATCCCAACTTCCCCTTGCAACGACATCTTTGAGCTCTCCTTTAGCCTCACCATTGAGACGATCCGGCGACGAGTCTACCTCAGGCGAAGGCAACCACGGGGGCATCCATTCTCCTCTATCCAAGCGGCCCAAGTAGTCTTGGAGAATCCGTCCAACATGCAGCCGCCATCAACTACTTCCCCGAGCTCTCTTCGACTCGTCTGCCACCATGAGGTCGCCCTGTCCTGTCACCGGCCTTGCTGCAGATGGTGAAGGGCCTAGCAGCAAAAGGAGACCCAGCCACCAGCACGACCACGGCATGGGCGGGAGGCCGGCTTGTGGCTGCGCACGGGTCGCTCGACGGTGAGGCCGACGTCGGCCCGTTGCCGCTAGCATCGACTACGGACGTTCGTCGCTGCCGCCCACCGCAAAACGAATCGTCCGTCCGCCCACCCCCCTCGCCCTCTCCGCTTCCTCGTACAGTTTGGCTCAGCTCTCAACTTCCACGCAACCCCAACGGATCCGCTGCTCCTAAACGTGGATTCCTCCTTGATGCTCTTCAAAACTCTCATCCTCTTGCATCAGAGCAACTGCTTCTTTATGTTTCTGGTTATTGGATCACTCCTTGTTCACCAGGAACATCCATTCTAAATTGTTGGAACAAATGCATTGCCTCCATAGAACATTTAATCTTTTATGGTAGAACATTTGATTTCTCGTGATGGAATATCCGATTTATCGTGGTGGAACATACGAGTTCTATTTGTGGAACACTCGATTTTGTTTGTGGAACATTGTTTCTTTAACTGATTTTTGAGCTTCTGGAGTATCGGTCATGGCAGATGAGAAGGAAGAAAAACGACTGGAGGAAGAAGAGTTAGTTTAGAATGGGCCAGATGTTTTGGGCCTCTATCTGGGCCTTCGTGTTGTTTTCTGTCCGCCATGCTGTGTGGTGGGGGTGGGCTACGGTCGTCTTCTGTCCGCCCAGGGCGGAAGCGACGGCCCCCCGTCGACTACGCCGGTGGCCATCCCATCCACTAGTGCACGTCGTGGCCCACGCTCGGCCCGTCGCCACCAGCATCGACTACGTGCTGGTGGCCATCCATTCACTAGCGCACGTCGCGGCCCACGCTCGGCCCGTCGCCGCACGCATCACCTACGCTGGTGGCCACTCATCCACTAGCGCACGTCGCGGCCCACGCTCGGCCCGTCGCCAACCACCGACGTACGGAGGCGAGGCGTCGTGACGGCTGCGGAAGGCGGCTACGCCGGTCCGGAGGCAACGCAGCTTGACGGTTGACGAACGCGTCGTCCAAAATGCTCTCGGCGGCGGAAGCCTAGGCGCTATCAGCATTTTACTATGAGCAAAGCTTCGTAGTGGTGCCAACTAGCACTTTTGAGCCAGAAACAGCATGCTCCAGATCTAGTGGTAAATTAAAGGGCAGAACGTTGACGACAAGCCATCCCTCTCCGAGACCCTTCGTCGAAGCCAAGCCCGCTGGAGCTACATCATGAGCATGAACA
Organism: Eragrostis tef; assembly: GCA_000970635.1. NCBI lineage: Eukaryota > Viridiplantae > Streptophyta > Magnoliopsida > Poales > Poaceae > Eragrostis > Eragrostis tef. The sequence continues at coordinate 86,429 of LAPY01000948.1, read as the reverse complement.
ACACACGACATGGTGAGAAAGCATTTCTCATGCCGACCCGCCTTGGCAACTACGTCGACTCGCTCGAGTACGTCGTCACCGTTGGCTTCGGCATGCCCACCGTGGAACGGACCGTCCTGATCGACACCGGCAGCACCCTGCAACTCCGACGCCTGCTGGAGGCTAGCCGCCAGTGGCGTGGGAAGTGGCGGCTGCGTAAACAGTGATCAGTGCAAGTTTGCCATCCATTACGCCGACGGAAGCAGCACAGGAGGCGTCCTCAGCAGCGAGAAGCTGACACTGACGCCGACAAGAACCGTCAACTGTTGGAATTATGGGCCGGCAACTCTAGGCCCATTAGAAAATTCTCATAATTCCTGAAAAATCTCAAAGGCCCATTAGTAGATGGTGGGAGTGCAATCCTATAGTATCACATTACTAGTTTAGGTGGAGGAGGACCTACTTAAATAGAAGGTTGATTTACCATCTCTTGCAAGTATGTGGAGAAGAGGAATAAGGAAGAACCACGCGTGCCCTCACTCGCCTCGCCGGGGCTTGGCCTTGGGCTTGGGCGCGCATCACCTGCGTGAATGGTCCGCTCAGTTTTATTTTTACATGTCCTTTACATTTTTATATATGGAAACCGACTCGGTTTTGAGACGCCTTAACCCTAGCGGTTCTCTCTCTACATACGTACAGGCCGCCGCCACCAGACAACACCACAACACGAGTTAGGGTTTGACATTTCCTCCTGCTGCGTCGCCGCTTGTAGTCTGCCCTATTCCGATCGTCGGCGTGCACCGGCGAACGGGAGAGCAGGTCTCCGGAACCATCGTCCTCTGAGCTCCTGCACCGGGAGAGGGCGAATAAGCTCTGCGGGACTGCTCGATCGCTTCCACCACGGCTCGTCTTCCTCTACGTTCAGGATCCAGGGTTGTTGCTCGTCATCGCCTTCGTCAAAGTCTTCTCCGCTGCCCCGGTTTGTCTGCACCGCCAACGGCTACGGTTTCTTCGACTCTTCTGGAAGAACAGTACGTATACTCTGAAATCACTTGGTTAGTGGTTCACTTGATTTTAAACCATGTACAAGTTGTATGATCCTATCATACAAATGAGTCGTACGTGAATCAATTTCCATTCTGTATGGGCCAATGAGTCCAATAAGAGTATGTCACGCCCCAAAATTTCCACTAAATTTTAAAACCTTTTGGAATAGTTTCAAAATTTAATTTAATATTTGAGTGTTATCATTTTTATGTTGGAGAAAACGAGTTATTTTCTAAATTAATTAAATTGATATAGGTTATATAAAATTATTCAGACTGATGTGTTGTAACCTGTAACCTAAGAATAATTGGCATATAAAGGAGAAATAATTGAATCATTTACTAAATATCCATTCATCGCAAAAAAAAAGGTTTCTAATTAAGTCTTCATGGAGAATACAGTCATCGCCTTACATTTCAAATCCCTCCAACTGAATCCGGAACTTTTCGGTTGAAAAAAAAAATTGATCTTTTCAATCTAGGCGGCTCGCATTAGGACACATGGCACGCCAGCTAAACAAGATGACTTAAGTAGAAAATCACTTTTTAAGTTACTATATGATTTATGAAGTTATTTTCTGGGCAGAAGTTCTCCTCTTCCTCACCGTTTCCCAACTTTTCTGGAGAAACAGCACGGACCTTTTCAGCAGAATATTAACTGGTAGGGTTAATACTGCATTGTATTATCGATCCATCTATTGCAGTGTATAGTATTATACTTTCATGATTTTGTTTACTTGTCATCTTTATTTCTTTATCAGTGTTATTTCAGCTTGATTGCTTTCGTAGCTAAAATGTTGCATATTTTATAACTTATGAATATGTATTGTAGGATATTTTTTCTAATAGTGATTATTTTTAGAAAATATGGAGCATATTATGAACTCATTTTTTCATAATGTAAGTGATGGGTAATTTTTTATATATGTTGATGTGATTTCAATCTAATGTGGGACATTTCTAAAATGTGTAGAGAGTATTTTTTACCCACCATGATGGCAGTGGTGGGTAACTTTTATATCATTTGGCAGTAGTGGGTAGTTTTTGTTTCTTTTTGCTCCGATAAGTTTGGTAATTTCTAGCCTCTACGAGTCGAGATGATGGCTCCTTTTCTTGTCCAAATGAGTTGATAGAGAACAATATAAAGACACTAGTAGTGAGCTTCAATGTTATTGATTTATTAGTACCAGTGTTTCTACATCCATAATACTATTAGTATTGTGTTGCAATATTATTAATCGCATCATGGATCGGAGAGCAATAGAGCGCAGCTGATGTGGATTGAAAAAGGGCTTCCATCGGTAGCAGTCCGGATTAGCCAGGGGTATGTGCCAGCGACGACGATGTTCATAGAGGCACGGTCAGTTGTAACTGTAGCGGTTAAAGTTATATTTTATAAATCATGTAAATCATTGAAGTTCTCTCACCTTCTTAAGTACGAGTATATAGTCTTTGCATTCATTGGGTATACTTGAATCTTGTGCTCGTCAGCTTGTTAGTACTATATTATGAGCAGCATGAGCACGAACATTGACGACAAGCCATCTCTCGCTGAGACCCTTCATCGAAACCGAGCCCGCCGGAGCTACATCTCAGTGAGGAATTCCTTAGCATTTGTCGGGAAAATAAAATCAGCTTTGGCCAGAATTTAAATGAGTGCCAAATTCATCCTTAAAATTCTCTTAAATGAACTCCCGTTGGTTCCATTTATTGCCAAATTTTCTATCAATATTCCAGCAAGTTTACAGCAGCAAAAAAAATAAATTCATAAAATTAAGTAACCTATAAACAGTAAAAGATGAGAAAAAGGGAAAGGAAAAAACATACTCCTTACAAAACTCACTGTTAAACAGAAATTATCAGAGCAGGCCGATTACTTTTGCATTTGGCCCAGCCCAGTTAGACGAGTGTGCACGGCCACACAGGCTCGCAGCCCACTTCATTATGTGTGCCCCATTTCAGCCCGGCTGCCCGACATTACGCGATCACAGCCGTCTGTTCATGATGAACGGCTGAGAATCACCAGACGTTGAACAAAAACAGCACGGCTCGTCTCAGACCTAACCCTAGTATCATTCTCTTCCGAGTTTCATGGTGCCGCACGCGAGAGATTAAGCGGCGGCGAGGCGACGGTGACCACGAGACGTAAGGCGGTGGTGTTCAACTCACATGCGGTGGTGCAGAGCTTAAGGCAGCAGTGCGCGCAATTGTCATGCGCTTATTGCCTCAGCGGATCCCATCACCAGTGCGATGTGCGAGATCCTGATCCACGCGGTGCTCTGTCGGTGTACTCCGCCATGGTGGTGCTTAAGGCGCTGCCGCCGCAAGTGTCATGTGGTGGAGCTTAAGGCGCCGCCGCCGCAAGTGTCATGCAGATTCAGCGAGGTGGACCTTAACGACAGCGGGGACTGGTGGAGACCGCAAACATGATGCAGATCCACTGTTCAGGCATAACAATTATCATGCCACATGGGTCAGTCCCGCGCCGCCGTGTGCACGTTGGTGCGCACGCCGATGACAATTTCCAAACAGGTAAGTATTTCAATACCTGGGGTTAGGTTTCATTCAATTTAGGGGAAAATGGGGGGGGGGGGGGGCTATAAAT
>LAPY01000948.1:55570-73417 GCA_000970635.1 Eragrostis tef | reverse complement strand
GATGGCGGCGGCGGCGGCTAGGGTTAGGGTTGGGTAGGGAGGGAGGGAGGTGGCTCTGATACCATGTTAGAGTTAGGATACTAGACGACTTGATTCCTCCAACCCTAGATGGGTGGGTATATATATCCAACATACATGAGTCTCTATATGGGCCAAACACACTCCAACAATGACTTATTTGCACGTATCAGACAAGTTCAATGACCTCAAGTGCACACTACACCATGGCACACCTTTGGCCGTTTGGCGACAGTAAAGTGTAGGGAAAGATGGTTCTTCACAGCAGACTAATCATCTGTAGGGAAATGTGTACAGATTTTACGTACCTCAGCTTATCTGTCGACAATGATCGTATTAGGCAATTGATTTACTGTCGGTGTTACTCTATCAATAGGAAAACTGTCGGCATTGGTTCTACGTCCATTTTTCGGTGGGCAAAACTTCTTTTACGTGTCGGCGTTGGTCAACAGAGCCCACCCGAAAAACATTGCGCCAAGGCCCAACCCATCTAAAACTGGCCAACCGTAACCCTACCTGCCCCAAGGCCAAGTTACTCCCAGCTTTTTTTTGTCCATGTTGCCATTGCTAACTTGCTTAATGCAAGCCACTTGGTAAACATCGATGTACATTGTTGATCCGATCAAATCCGTTATTCAATCATCTATGGGATTCATACTAGGTGATATTACTATCATTTTCTCTACAGTAATGCTCAAGGTTATCACTACTTAGTGAAGACTTATCACATTTTAGACACCCTGTTAATCGAGAACACTATGATGCAGGAGAGTATTGATATTCAAAATAGATACTGAAATCTAATGTGTTTGTAGGCAGGAGAAATCCTTTGTGTCAGCTGTCAACTCATCTATCGAGACCTCTTGGCAGTAAGGTGTTTCTTGTTATATGTCTTGCAAAATTGGATAAAAGTACACTAGAATTTAGAGATCGACAGTTCCTATGATTCGAATTTGCACGTTCGATTTAACTGCAAACAGAGACAAGCAGAGGGATCGGGTGCACGAGTACTAGTTGTCATCTTCAGGAGATCTTTCTCTTTTGAGACCGACCGAGCACTTTCCTCACGTCCGCCTCGGCCTGCTCATCGGGGAGCCGGAAGTTGAACCGCGGTCTATGCTGCCTGCTGTCCACCTCTCCCTGACCTCGGGAGGCCTCAACGCCGTGGAACATGTAGACCTCAGACTTCAGAGTGTCATCGTCCATCGCCAGGGCCGCTCTCACGCCCAGCCGCAGCGCCTCCTCCGCGTCGAATCCCGCCGGCTTGGGAGCTACAAATATTAATAATCAAAATGAATAACGTCAAAATACTTAGCCTATAGTTTGATCTGACAGCAGCAAACTGTACTTTGCTTATTTGTTGCCTGATTATGGAAAAATTGAATGTTCTACAGTTGGGTTCCCCAAACATCTTCTCATACTAAGGCACCCATGCTGTCAAACATTCATTTATTTGTTCTTTCCCTTGGTAGTAACAATCAACGTGCATATTCGAACTGTTTTTAACTACTGACTGAAACAACTGATCAATACAAAACATTCCCTACCAAACTGACGGAACTTTCATGTTGCAGAAATCCAACTAAAAGGCATCATTTTAAATCGCATATAAGTTCTTTTTTTGCAAAACAAATGCAAGTTATATGCCTGTGTATACTGTATTTTTTTAAGAACGATCTCTATCAATTGACTGTTGACAGATGAACCCATATATCCAGGCAATATATTCAGAAACAGCAAATAGCTTCATTAACTTAGGCATATGCACCTGATTTCAGTTATTTACACAAGCTAGATGATCATATATACGGAAACACAGTAGGCCCACAACTGTTTTGTCTATGCATGCATGAAGTAATGAATTATGATTGGCCGCACAACTGCATTTAGTGACCTCATGGAAACGTACTGAAGCCATTCTGGAGCTAGGAACTACACAATCACTGCATTACTGAGGATATTCAAGTCTGGAATGGATGACGAACCAGGTTCTTTGACGGGAGAAGCCCTGTCCTTGTCCTCGTCCATCAGGTTATTGTGCGCTTCAGAGATGCAACACACATAGTTAGTCAAGAGTTACTCAATGTGACTATAGCATTTAAGAAATGCTAGGAAACACTCATCCAGACCACAATCGACTGAATCCAATAGGTGACCGAGATACAGGAACAAAGCAAGCACGATAAAATGGGACCAATGCGGAATGTTCTATATCAGGAACAAACAAGCTCTCAATGCATGATCTTATTCGCTTTAAAGTCTTGCCCTTGGTAAACTGTATTTTAAGTACAACAGGCTAGTTATCAGTGATTGATTTCATAGTATCAGGTTGTATCAACCAGGACCTGATATAAACTGCAACTTTGTTCACCTAATCAACTCTTGGTTTCAACATCACTGCAATTTTACTTGTTTACTATCTATCGTCCATCATCAGCAAAAAGAAATTCAAATAACATAGTATTGCAAAAAGAAATGTGGTATGTAGCAGTTGTCACTACAAAAGAATCATAGTAATGTGTATACCAGTAATGAGCCACGGACACTCAGTCCTAACAAACTAATAACAGGAATAAGATTTGCTTTCAATAAAAGCAGGTGCAAAGATTTATCTAAAAAAATAACAGGAATAAGATTAACAAAAGGTGATCACTCCTTCACTCGTAGTATAGCAGGCAGAAAGGTGACCGTTCATAGTATAGCACACAGAAAGGCAATAGCAGTGTCATTACCAGAGAATTACAGATTTGGGCAACAATATTAACAATGTACAATCATGCGACCATTTGTTCAAAATGGGAAATCAGACATCCCTACTGAACATTTAATTCTTTTGTCCATTCATTAATTAACCACAAGCCACAGCTGAATTCACTGAAAGAAAGTAATTAGGCTATCTAAATAGATCAACATCAGACATATAGTTCCCTTAACTAATTAACAGGCTTCCTATTCATATTAGGTAACTTCTCATGAATCCATCAAATCAGTAAACAGTCAACATCAGCAAACAGAATAATTTCATCTTAGGATAGGAACACAGGTGATATATAGAATAGACGTGTGTTACCATTGGCAAGCGAAGGTGGATTATACGAAGTTATACGACAGGCCAGGCTTGTGGACGAACTCCGTGACCCTGTTCATAATCAGATCGAAGCCGAAGAGGCACTCCTTGAGGAAGAAGTAGACCACGTCGGGGTCGTGGGGATGCACGAGCGCCAGCACGGGGACCTCCCGCGCTCCAAGGCTGTTGGCGGACATCCAATCCCACCATGGCTCTCCTGACGATCGATCAAATCCAAGCGATTGGACGACCACGACTGTTTCCTCCACGGGGTCGACGACCTCACGGGTCATCTCCACGAACAGCAGCTTGCCGTTGCTCACCCCCACCATGCGGTTGCTCTCCGTGCTCGGCGGATCCACCACCTTGCGAACGTCGCCGATCGAATCAGGCAGCTTGATGAAGCGGAGCGTGGGTTCGTCCGCGAAGGGGTCGCAGACGAGGAGCCCCCACACGAGATTGACCCACCAGAGCTTCCCGTCGTGGGCGATCACGTCGTGGGAGGAGGACCACATCCCGCGCCCGAAGTGCATGGAGGGGCAGCTCAATTCCTTCTCGACCCACCCGTCGCTGCCCGAGCGGAAGGTGAAGAGGGTGGCGGCGTCGACGTCGGCGCCGTCGAGGCGGAGCTCCGCGACCACGTAATCGGCGCCGCCGCTGCCGGGGAGGGAGACGAGGCCGATGTTCTTGATGCTGGAGATGCCGCGGAGGCCGGAGCGCGCGCGGTCGGGGACGCGGCCGGCGGCGGGGTCGGCAGGGAGGAAGCCGCGCGCGACGAGGAGGGCGCCCACGGGGTCCTTGTCGAGGTCGAATCCGACGAAGGGCCACTCGGAGACGTGGAGGAGGAGGAGGCCGGCAGCAGGGTCGGCGGCAACGACGTAGGGGTGCTTGTCGGCGTCATCGTAGTTGGGGTGGAGGCTCATCGGCACTGTGAGGATGGAGATGCCCGGCGGCAAGGCGAGCTCGACGGAGAGCTCCTCGGGATCCTCGACGGAGTCGTGCTCCACGCAGGCGACGCGGCCCAGGATCACCCACGGAGGCGGCGGCGTGGACGTCGAGCACTCCGACGAGTACATCGATTTTGGCCCGGGCGAGTAGTCGAGAGAGATTTGGGGTGGGGTCTGTTTCAGAGAGAGAGAGAGAGAGGACAAATGGTGTGCTTTTCTGATGATTGGCAGTTGCGGCGCTGTGTTTTTAAGGGTTCAGCGTGCCGATTGCGGCGCAAGGCTGGTTTCCAATATTGTCCCTGCGGCGTGGTAACAAAGGTAAATTGACCGAAGAGTACTTAACCCTGCAGCGTGGTAAAAAAAAATTACTGTATTTTCCAATTAATTAGAAATGGAACCGGCAATGCCTAATATGTAAGATATCCAACCTGTGTATTTCTTTTTTTATATACTGAACCAGTAAATTTCACTTATGCTAACGGGCATCCAATCTGTTTGCTTCATGTTATTGCCAAGACACCAACAAATCCGACCCAAATCGAAGAACTAAAAGGTTGAATAGGTAGTCATGAGACTGAAAATCGGGCACCAAAAAACTTACATCTCCATAGACCCAAATCCCGCCGCAGCCGCCGCCTCGTGCCGTTGGAGACAAGACCCCGCCGCGCGGCTCAAACCCCCCCGGTGCTGACGCTCGCCCCACGGCGCCGCACCCGCGGGAGCGGCGGATGGCGATGGCGGCGCTCCTGGATGGACGAGGTGGACTCGGAGGCGGAGACGGTGGGGAGCGCCTCCGAGTTAGGCGAGGAGGTTGGCGGAAGAGGAGGAGGAGGCGGCAACGAAGAGGAGGGGGATGCGGGCTAGGCGAGGGCTGGGTACAGCGGGAGCGGAGGCGGCGACAGCAGTGCCTTGCGACACATGGGCGTGCGGAGTGGGAGGCGGTGACCTAGCGCGAGGGCACGGTGGGGAAAAGAGATGCGTAGTAGCTAGACACGCGCACAGACGCAACGTGTTACTCCATATTTGTGGGTCACGACCACTACGATGCCCACAATGGGTCTTCTATTTCGGTCACCGGTTGGAGGCGTGTTTCGTTGTTTTGAGACCCAGTTTGACTATAGATCACATCATTTGAGTAAACTGTTGGAGATAGCCTGATCACTTTCTATCTTTCCTAATACTTGAGTTGTAACCCTAAAAACACAAAATATGCAGTAGACACAAAATATTCAGGGTGTGCACTGCAATGAAATAAACACTTTAAAAGGAAGGGAACTCCAAGGTACCCACATCTTATTGCAAGATTCCGACATAACAAATATAAAATATTTGATCGCATTGGTAGGAGTGCAGCTTGCCATCAACGCTGATTCCTGAACTCTAATGGAAGTTCCTTCTCACTCTAACTTTAATTTATCATGTATGTCTTTGGTGTGAGCACATTTATTTATATTTTTTCCTTATCCATCAGAACATGAATCGTTCCTTTTATTCCTTGCGTTTACTAAACTACCCCTCCCAAAATTTTGGCTCATCACCCACATTGGATGCGGATGGGACGATGAGCACTCTGCCAAATCCATCGATTGTTGGGGGATGATTCACGCGACCAGAGAGAGAGAACAATTGTGCTCCTAGCCTCGGGATATGATGTTGTTATCATTTATATGCATTTTAGCTAGTTCAAGAACTTGCGATTTGTCTATTCTCAAAAAAAAAACTTGCGATTTGTCTTACATGTAAAGCAGACTGACTTTTTGTCCTTATCCATCACAACATGAACAGTACATTATGTTCTTTGTGTTTTACTGTGCACTCCTTCGAAACAAGATTGTGTTGGATTGGATGGTGTTGGCACCATTAGCCATCCTCTCCCTTCCCATACGCCATCTCCTCCCTCCTCTTCTTTTTACAAGCAACTATGACGAGACATGGAGGGGGTAAGTGCATTTTTTATTGAAGATGCTAATTAAAAGAGGGTACAATTATATTGCAAAGAGAACTTGGTTGGCATGCATGTGATGCGGCTTGCCCAAACCACTGGTCATATCTTGCCTGGAAGGCTACCTTGTTAAATTGTAACAAGAATTGTCTTCTCAAAACTTAGTTTACCATGTATGGATGTCCTCAACATCGCGAACATGTGCTAGGTAAGTTGGGAGCACATCAGGTAAAAACCAACTAAAAGTTGAAAACTTGAAACTTGCAACATGGGTCGTTAGATGTTGCATCTACAATTGAGATGATTGCAACTAAAAGCCCAAAAGTCCAAGACTCGGCAAAGTTGAGGGAAGGTGCAAAATGACCAAAAGTTGTAGGATTTCATATGCATCATTTCAATAATAAATGCAACATCCAACTGTCCTTGTTGCAAGTTTTTGGTTTTCCAACTTTTAGTTGGCTTTCACCTGATAAGCTCCCTTGTAAGTTTTCATTGTGTGTGGACCACACTAAATTTTTATCCTTATTCATCAAAAACATGAATAGTTTTGTTGTGCTTCACGCGATTACTAAAGAAGAATTCCATTGTATGCATTCCAAAAACGTCTAAGAAATGATACGACATCAATTTGTCTATGGCATACAGGGTCCCTCACGATTACATACACTGGCATATTATGGGTTTTAGTTTTAGAAACAATTTCCTACGTGCCATTGCAAATTTGTGTAATCTCAAATATACCACTGTTAGTGACACAGGTGGATCCCACCTGTCACTGAGATGCCGGTGACAAAAAAAACTCTAGCTAGGTTAGTATAGCTAGAAAGATTTATGCTTAGACTCTATATTTGTCCATCCGTTGCATGAGGGGGGTGAGACCTTGCTAGATTAGTGGGTGAGAGGTCAATATATAAGTTTTGGTTATCCAACGCCACCAACCTTGAGTAATCATATTACGCAAAGCAAAGATAAAAGCATAAAAGGTTGGTGGGGCGTGCGGGTGTTCACAACGTGTGAGCGGACTCGACTAGGTTTAGAAGATGTTACAAATAGAACCAACCCTCGCAGTTATACAGGTGCGTGGGACAGGGTGCAGACATATAGTGTATAACGCGTGTGAGCTCCGTGAGTGAGACATGACATGGCATATGGGTTAACACTAAACATGGACATGTACCAAGAGAGGTATGTTGTGTCTGTCGGGTCCTTTGAGTGGGTAGGGGTGTTTGAAATGTCCAACCTATATATGATTATTCATCCCATGTGCACTAGTGTGCATGATGGAGTAAGAGTTTTGTCCACCTTGCTAATCTTGTAGGTAAAGACTATATATAAGCCTAGTTTGTCTACGGTAATACCACAACTTAAATTAACCCTTTTATGAAAGCGATAACAAAAGCATAGAAAGTTGTTGGAGCCAGTGAAGTCGCAACAGTGTGTGAGTGGGTCAAGCCAGACTTGGACCGCAGAATGTTACGTACAAAGCTAGTCAATGAATGTTCAATACTATCCCTAGGCTGCTCATTTTTCTTGGACTTAGTTGAGCTCTACACGGAGAAGGAAGGGAGCTCCATATTCTTACTCGTTGACCCAGCAGACGACCAAGCCACTATCTCGATTTCTCAAGCCTTGGCGTCGTTCTCCAGGTCATATATGCAACCGAGAGCGGCTGCAGAGGCAAAAGCTTCGCGACCTCCACCGACAGGGCGAGCTCGACATGAGATGCGGCTTAACTGCTCGGAAGCAGACGAGCTTCTCAGTGGACAATTTCAGGAGAAAGATTATAAAGGAAATGAATTTAGTGACACTCCGAGCAAAAGGGAAGCATCTTGACCGACTCAAAGAATGGATCCCACTTCAATCTGGCTAGATTCTTTTTTCAGTTTCCATGGTTTCTTTCATTGTTCATTAGATGTAGTTGTTCTTTTCTGCTTCTCTGGTTTTCTTTGGCTTGTATGAACCTTTTGTTTACCTTCCATTCAATATATATTAATCTTTAGGGGCTTGCCCCTCCGGGTTTTTTTTTTTAAACTACACTGCCGAGCTCTGAAGTGTTATATGCAGTAGGAGGGACCTAGGTATCGGAGCCATAGCATCTGCCGCTTCATCCAATCCACCACGATAACTTGTGCTCAATTAAAAGGACCAGCCAAACAACACTTCAGAGCTTGAAGAGAGTGATGTGATGTCTATTTTTTTTTAAGTTTCTCCTAAGAATAGGTTTTTGAGAGTCAAATTTTGAGGCACTCTTGGAAATGCTCTTGTAGCATCAACACCCACCCACCCACCCACCCACACACACACACACACACACAAACATACACCCACACCCCAAAGAAAACAAAAAACCTAGGCAGTGTTGACCAACGTGGGCACAATAAGGTTTTGCTCCAGCTACTCACATGTTCTCTCTCTCTCTATCTATCTATCTATCTACCTATCTCTGCAGCAGGCCACAATGGAACCACTCCATCTTTGTTTATCATTAATCTTTCTCCATTCTAGAATATTTTTTGCTTGTTTTGCAAAATAAAGGTGTTTGGTGTAATATATTCCTCAAATATTTGATCGCTTTCTTAGGACATGGCATTGAAAGATGATATTTTGAACTCTAATTTAATTGTTCTTGCCCAAACTTAATTTTAGCATGTATAAGCCTTTTCAGTCGGTTCACTCACACACAATTCATATCTTGCCGATTCTCAACAAAAAAAAATCATATCCTGCATGTGTACCACCTTGAGTTTTTGTCCATATCCTTCATGAGAGCAACCGTCCATGTTGCTTGATGTGTTCACTAAACTACACACCTCCTAAAGGCAGCCCATCACCCCAGGCTGTGGCAGCTACATTGCTTTATACACTTTGTCTATTGTGGTAATTATTTCATTTACAATATCTTTTCCTTATATGTTAACCGTCTCTTTGATAAAGATGGAATATGCAATAACTTTCTAGTACTGGGGAATAGATACTTTTGCAATTGTACACACTGGTAAATGACATTGGAATCATTAATTGCTTTAAGGAAATGGTCCCTTATACTTTCTTGCGGGCGAGCTGTGGGCAAGGTTTACAATCTCATTTCTCTCACTAAAACCAGACCCCACCGGTATATATTTTCAGTTACTGGAAAAACTGGTCTGAAATCAGACCGATATTCGTTTGACAAATTTCGAACAGAAATTGTCAAAATCTTCGGTAAACCGGACAACAATCCTGGAAAACCGAAGACAAAACCAGAAAACCGGTTAAAAGAGGAAAAATAAAAAATGAAAATTTAAAAAAAAAACAAAAAATATATAAATAAACTAGATGCAATTTGAAGCGCGATGGTGGAACAACAACACAAAAATTCGACCGTTTGCTTGGTCAAAAAATCGATGATGGTTGCTGGTTCAAAAAAAAGATTTTAAATAAAAAAAGGTTTTTTTTCCTTTCCCTTTTCAACCCATAAAGCTTGCTCGATTTTTTTGACAGACCAAACAATTGAATCTACATGTTTCGTTTCCACCGTTGGACCTCAACTTTGATCTATTTTTTTACATATTTTTGTTTCAAAATTTTCAAAAAAAAATTTAAATTTAAAATCAAAAACCAGGCTACCGGGTAAACCAGACCGGACCAGGTTTTCTGGTACAGTTTACTACGGTTTCTAAACCTTGGTTGTGGGTTTGTGATTTCCTGCGGATTTGTCGCAGTTCTTTTTGTCCATACATGATTCTTTCTAGCTTGTTTATATTGATGCACATTGCATTATATCATTTGGCTATTGTTTGTTTTTCATTTACCATAGCTTCTTGGTTATGCGTTAATTGTTCCCTTAACAAAGATGAAGTATACAACAACTCTATGGTACTGAGAGAGAGAGAGAGAGAGAATACAAAGAGAAATTGTGTGCCTTGCCATGAGGGATCTGATGCAGTTGAACTCTAATAATAGAGGTCATCTCGAAACCTAATTGGACTATTTCTATGCTTTTCAGCCAGTTCATGGACTCGCAATACGTGTTACGTGTGAACCATACTGATTTTTCATCCTTGTACATCACGACATGAATTATCTCTGTTGTTTCGTGTGTTAACTAAATTGCACCCCTCCAAATCAGCGGCCCACACCCATGGCAGCAGTGACTGGAATGTTCAGGACTCTGGAAAATCCATTCACATGAGTATAGAGAGAAAGAGCACCAAAGAGAGGGTGGCTTGCGATAAGGGATGACATTGTTGAATACTAATAGAGCTCATCTCAAAATTTACTTTTACCATGTATATACTATCAAACTGATTCATGCACTAACAATTTCTTAGGTATGAATCACCATTTGTCTTTATCTGTCACAATGATCCAGCAGGTAGTCCCTGTAATCCGTGGACTACCCGACGCTCAGCAAATTCATTGATATAGGAGCACTGTTCACACAGTGTTTCACGTTTTTTGTTTGCTGTTTAACTAGTGAGACTACCCAAGTCCTCTTCTAGGTCCGCCATTGATCTGTCATGACATGAACCATCCCTGATTTTTTTTTTTTTTTTGCGAATGTGAACCATCCCTGATTAGGTGAAGGATGAGAGGTTGCCTTCCAAGGAGCTCAACTTGCCCCTAGAGAGGATGATCTTCGACTCTACAAGAATTTTCTTCTCGACATTTACTATATCATGTATAAGAATTTCAGCCGGTTCATGCGCGCAGTCATAGTTTAGTGTGTGGTCCACATTGACGGTTCGTGTTGTTACGCAGATTTTTTAAACGTTATCCCTCCCAAAAAATAAATAGCACCTCATCTTGCCATTAGAGTGTGATGTCCTCAACTCTAATCGAGTTGCCTTGCCATTAGAGTGTGATGTCCACAACTCTATTCGAGTTGCCTTCTAAAACTTTTATCATGTATAAGCAGTTTAGTCGGTTTACACGCTCACAGTTTCTTTCTTGTGTGTGGACAAAATTGACTTCTTTTGTTCTTGTCCATCACGACACAAACTGTTCGTGTTGTTCAAGAATTTACAAAACTACAAGAGGGAGATGTCCTTCAGTAAATGCACGAACAACAGCGATATTAAGAAAACTCGAAGCAGCATTTATTTTTTGATAACATCATCCTCCATGAATGACGTCAGTTTTGTACTAGATGCAGTAGGAAACAACAGGAGAATGAAAAAACAGAGTGCCACAATGCAGAATCCAAAAAGATGAGAAGAGATGGCAACCCGAAATTGCAATTTCATCCCATGCACCTCAGGTCTTATATACATCTCGAAGAAACAGGTCTAGTACATTAGCACTAACAGAACTTGGTACAAGTAGTAATTTCTGTCAAAGATCAAAAGTAAAAATGATCTATCTCCTGAAGCTATTTTTGCATGACACCAAGAGTTAAAATGATCCAAATCTCACTCCATGAGTACCCCGAACTTTATCAAATCATCCAACAAGGAAAAGTTTGCGCGTCTTCATGGCCTGCAGAAAGAAGTGGATGTTTTGATTTTACATGGTCCTAGTAATAGTGAAGAGCGGTGATTAACAAAGCGGAAATAAGCTCACCTAGAACAAAAC
Organism: Eragrostis tef; assembly: GCA_000970635.1. Classification (NCBI taxonomy): domain Eukaryota; kingdom Viridiplantae; phylum Streptophyta; class Magnoliopsida; order Poales; family Poaceae; genus Eragrostis; species Eragrostis tef. The sequence goes on along the minus strand of LAPY01000948.1, from coordinate 61,890 downwards.
TAGCCATAAACCTTTGATTCGTATCCCTTCTTTCTGTTGTGTAGAATCCAGATGCTTTCCAAGTTTCCATGGCCTCCGAATGTCAAGATTCCTCACTGGGAAGAGTCCTCTGTTCCATCGTCTCCTGACTCTTGGGATCCAGATGTGTTGTGTCCTGATTCTTCGAACCCTATCGCGACGTCTTCTGTTGCATCGTCTCCTGACTCTTGGGACCCAGCTGTGTTGTCCTCCGACTCTTCGGCCCCTATCGCATTGTCTGAGACATCTGTTGCATCGACTCCTGACTCTTTGGACCCAGCTATGTTGTCCCCTGACTCATCGGACCCTATCGCGTCGTCTCCTGCCTCTGAGACCTCTGTTGCATCATCTCCTGACTCTGATACCCCGGATGGGCCTAACTCTTGGGACTCAGGTGTGTTGTCCCCTGACTCTTCGGACCCTATCGCCTCGTCTCCTGACTCTGAGTCCTCTGTTGCATCCGGATCCTGTCCTGACTCTGTGGCCCCTGGTGAATCCTCTCCTGACGTTGTGGCCCCGGGTGGTTCGTCCATGAAAGGATTGATGCCAAGAGCTTCAGAGAAGCAATATGCAGTCAGACAATGGTGACTGAATGCAAAGTATCATGACTGAAGACATACTACTGATCGAATAAAGTAGTAATTAAAAAGAGGTGAATTCAGCTGGAGATTGCCCTGTAACTCTGATATGGAAAGAACACTTAACCATAATATTATGGTCGACTGATTCCTATACGCAGCGATGGAAAATTCTATGCGCAGAATCAGCAGGGTCACCAAACATCCATTAGGTGTATGAAACATTAGCATGCATGCAGAGTAACTTCGATTTTCCTTAGTAAACATGCAAAATCAATTGGTACCGGCCGATCAACAGCTCAACACAATCATCCAAAAAAAACTTTGTAAATGGGTGATGCGGCACTCATGAGCATCATCCAAGTGTTACTTTCTGGAAAAAGAACATGCAAATCGTGTAGGCCTGTACGATTGTACATACATTGTGTACCACATCGAAAGTTCAGTTACGAACTACTGGTAGAAGTTTGCATGGCAGACAAATGCGTTTTCAGATACCAAGAAAATGTCAATGAGCATATGTACATGAACTGGATACAAACACAAAACTGGTTAAATAGATAATTCATGGAAAATAAGCTCTCTAAATTTATTTTTCCTGCTTTAATTTCTCTGTGCATCCAAGGTTAGTTACAACTTACTACTGACATGTTAGGATTCAGAACTGCATTTTGCAACCACAAAACAGTCAGTAAGCGGCAATATCCTGGGGGACATCTTTTAAACAGATCAAGTCTGGTGTACGTTAGCATGCAACCGACTGGTCATGTGCGGGTAGTGGCTATACTAATTAAGACAATAACAACATGATTAATGAGGAGACCAATGTGCAGATAGATAGGAACGCTGTTGACTTCTGAAGAATGTCATCGCGAAACATACAACAAACTAGTTGAGAGTCGTCCATCAGGCAGCAGATCACAATAGGAAAACTGGCATTCGTAGAAATGTTTGTTTCGTGCGTACCTTGGAGAACCTGGGGTGGCAGGGGCCAAGGGAGGACGTAGCGGCTGCACAGAGGGGCCGGCCATGGCATCACCAGGTCGTAGGCCTCGTCGACGAACTGCACGACTGTGTGGAGGGGCACGTCGACGCCGAAGAGGCGCTGCTCCTCCTCCAGGCAGAAGTAGACCAGGGCGGCGTTCGACGGGGACACGGCCGTGAGCACGGGGACCTTGTGCGGCAGCCCGGTGGCCTTGTAGGTGTCGTCGTCCCAGATCTCCTCGAAGCTGACCTCGTACCCCAAGTCCCACACAAGGATGCCGTGGCCTTCGTCGTTGGGCACCTGGGTCCCCGTCCACAAGGACACCGTCGCCGACGCGTCGCCGTCAGGGATGATCTCCACGTACCGCACCGGCACGCTGGCGTCGAGGGCGCGTCCCTCCGGGAGGTCGTGGAAGAGCAGCTTCATGCTGGGGAAGACCTCGAAGTCGCAGCTGAGGAGCCCCCATGAGAGGTCGAACCACCAGTTCTTCTCGTCGTGGGAGACCACGCCGGAGGGAACCCAGTCCCGGTCGCGGTGCGCCGCCAAGGGGTAGACGAAGTCCTCCTTGTACCACAGATCGGCGCCTTCCGCGAACCAGTAGACAATGCTGGCGCTCTCGCTGCCCCTGTCGACGAACAGCTCGGCGACCACATGCGAATCAATCACGCCGACGCCCAGGGTGACGAGTCCGATGCTCTCGAGGTTGTAGATGATGGGGAAGGAGCAGTCGGCCTCCGGGTGGTGGAACTAGTGCTCGCGCACCAGGACGAGGTGGGGCTCGTGGGGGTGGTCGCCGAACTGCACGCCGTAGAAGGGCAGGACGGAGAGGTTGATGAGGACGCAGAAGGAGCTCGCGGCGAGGACGTAGGGGTAGCGGTCGGGGTACGCGGGGTCGTGCTGCGCGCTCGGGTTCGCGGTGATGACGGTGACCCGCGGCGGCAGGGCGAGCGGGATGGAGAAGTTGTCCTCGTCCTCCCGCCTCCGCGCCCTCCTGGGGAACGGCGGCGACGCGGAGGACGCGGCCGAGGAGCACCCACGGCGCCTCCATTGCTTCGCTTCGCTTGGGGCAGCAGCGAGAGAGAGAGGAGGGAGGAGAGAGAGAGAGCGCACGGGCAGTGTAGAGAGAGAGCGCGCTGTGGTTGGTGTGATTCGGTGGTGGTGACCTTGCCGATTTGGGGGCGATCGATCGAAGGACAGGACGGTAATTATCGCAGCTGGGTTTTGGGATTCCGTGCGGAGGAAGGAAGCTTCATTCTTCCGACGCATTTGCTCGGGCTGCCAGGCCAAGGATGGCAGATGAGCCGTGTGGCCCATGTCAGCCCAATAGAAGACGTGGACCGTGGACGTCAGCTTTGTGAACAGCCCATTTCCCGTCTGGCTGGCGAGCTGTGATTTACTATTGATTAAGCATTTAAGCTAGAACCATAGTTAGCTAACTGATGAGGTTCTCCTTAAAAAAAAAGGTAACTGATGAGGTACAAAATTACACACCCTTGGAATATGCATCATTTTAGACCCAGGAGAAAAATTAATAAATTGATCGGCTGGCCATGTCCAGACGAGACCGATACGGGCAGGCCATTTCCTGCCGAGCGAGCTGCCCACGCTTAATGGGTCTGTTTGGAAGTCCGGTTTTATTATTGAGTGGTTTTTCAAATGTATTTATTTATTTTGGTTTTATGTAGATTGTAGAGAGTCCCATTTTTTACATGAAACGTAGAGGGATGTTGTTGGTTTAAACTTATTTTCATTATCAGAATAAAATTTTGCACTAGAATTGGCAAATATGCTCCTGTTAATAAGATTCCACGGAACACTAAGCAACCACCTATCCTGTTCCACTTGGCTAAAATCTCTGAAAGCAAAGTGGTGTTTGGATACCCTGACTAAAACTAGTAAGGTGACTTTTTAGCCTCCTCCTCCCCTACTAAAACTAGCCTGACTAGTTTTAGTCCCTTTTAGTTCCCTTTGTTTGGAAATTTAGTCCCTAAAAGTGACTAAAATTAGTTTAGTCTAGTCTCTAGTCAGGCTATCCAAACACCACCCAAGTTTATAGAAGAGCAATGTTTACCTCAGGTGGTTAAGTCCCATGTGTTGGAAAAAATAACTCACCCTGATCAACAATTTAGCTACCACTACTTATTGAAAACTCATCTCATTTTGAGCCCCCTGTCTATGTTCAATAGAACAACACTTTGAACGTATTTGTTTATTTTTATTTCAGGTAGAGAGCATCAAATGTAGACTGATATTGTTAGTTTTATTATTAGCAATAAAAATTACACTAGCTAGATTCACCAAATACTACTTCCTCCGTTCTTAAAAAGTTGTCGCCGTTGAAATTTTTAGTTACGCCTGATCATTTGTCTTATTCAAAAAGATTCAAAAATTATCATATATTTTGTTATGATTTTTTTATCAAAAGAAAATTGAAACATATGTAATTTATAAGTTTGCATATTTAAGCTAATATTTTAAATAATACAAATAATCAAACGTAATTTGAAAAGTCATCTGTGACAACAATTTAAAAACAGAGAGAGTATCTTTTGGGGTAACGAGGTAGCATGAGTTGCAAGCTGACATAGCGCAGTTGGTAAGAGCCTACGTGTGGGGAAAAATTCAATCAGATGAACACTTATGGTTATCACAAGTAATTGAGAACTCATCGTGTTTCCTCGCCTCTATGATTCAAAAAGGCAACGGTATGAAACTACCGAGTAAATGATTTCCAGAATGTTGATTACCTATCTTCTCGTAATGTAACGATGAGAGAGAGAGAGAAGAGAGAGAGAGAGAGAGAGAGAGAGAGAGAGAGAGAGAGAGAGAGAGAGAGAGAGAGAGAGAGAGAGAGAGAGAGAGAGAGAGAGAGAGAGAGAGAGAGAGAGAGAGAGAGAGAGAGAGAGAGAGAGAGAGAGAGAGAGAGAGAGAGAGAGAGAGAGAGAGAGAGAGAGAGAGAGAGAGAGAGAGAGAGAGAGAGAGAGAGAGAGAGAGAGAGAGAGAGAGAGAGAGAGAGAGAGAGAGAGAGAGAGAGAGAGAGAGAGAGAGAGAGAGAGAGAGAGAGAGAGAGAGAGAGAGAGAGAGAGAGAGAGAGAGAGAGAGAGAGAGATCATGTGCGTGAGCTGTAAATGCGTCCACTAGAAGTCCAATAGAACTTCTAGACAGTGAGGTGTTTCAGGTGTTATCTGCATTGCAAAACTTGACAACAGTAGGATACATATATATAAATCGAATTTGCGCGCACGATTACTAGTTGTCATCTTTAGAAGATCTTTTTCTTTTGAGACTGAGCACCTCCCTGACGTCCGCCATGGCCCGCTCCTCGGGGAGCCGGAAGTCGAACGGCGGCCGGTCCGCGTCCCTACTTTGCATCGCCACGAGCCTCTGTGGCCCTGAGAGTAGGAGGTCCTCAACGCCGAAGTACTTGTAGACCTCAGACTTCCGGGTCTCTTTCTTCATCGTCCTGGCCGCTCTCATGCCCAACCGCAACGCCGCCTCCTCCTCGTCGTCGCGGATTCCCACCGGCTCGGGTGCCCAACTGTGGTGGTGGTGGCTGCTGGACCGGACGGGATTTTCCTCCGAAGGACGAGGAGGAGAACTCGAAGGCCCGGGTCCTTGATCGCCGGCGTTCACCTTGCCCGTCCCCAGGACGGGCTGCTGCGGTGGATGCGCTTTGATGGCGGCCTTCCGTTCTTCTGTCGGCTCAGCCGTGACCGGTGGCGTCGGTGGCGCCCGCACGTTAGGCTTCGTATCGGACGCGTGAGCGCTCTGCTCCTTGTCTTCCTCCTCGCCCGCCGCGGCCTGGTCGATCCTCTCCAGCGCGATCAATCGACGACGACGGTGCTGCGCTTTGTCGGCGGCACTCATCGGCTTGCTATAACAGTACCTGACCTTCTTCACTAGAAACTCCGTGGGCTTAGCCGAAGGCTTGCTGCTGCCGTCCGTCGATTTCCCTTCGCCGCCGTTCGCCATGGGAGCCGCCATGGGCCGGTCATGGGAGGAGCGCATGGGCCGGTTGAGGTCTCCCGGAAGGGCAGAGTCGGCGGGCTCCTGCTTGTGCTTACACCAGAACGGACGCAGCGGCGCATACTTATTACCGGAGCTCCGCCCGTGATCCTGCGAAAGGCGCTCGCTGTCGCCGCCGTCGTGCGAGTCGTCCATCGTGAGAACTCTGTTTGTACTAGCTAGCTCGTGTCCATGTCCTCTGCCTCGCTTATATCTTTGGGCCGAGACCAACTCCAGCTCTTTGTACCCTCACACGGTCACCAAATCCAGCTCGAACTCGAGCTCTGCCGAGACACGACCAGTGTACCAAATAGCGTTCGTAGCGGCCGCAATAGCGTCCGCTATAGTGGTAGCGGTGTCTAGACGCTATCGCTACAAGGTAGCGCTCAGCAAATAGCATCTTGTAACTTAGCGTCCGTTATTTTACTTTTCAAGCCGCTATAGCGCTTTAAAAACCGCTATAGCACACGCTATTTGGATGTGATAGCAATTTATTGTTAGGTAAATTTTTTAAAAAACTATTTTAAAATGAAGAATAATTGAATTGATCTTATTCATACACGTTATGCTCTTAAATTTGAAGCAACAATTGATTAGGCAAGTAAATATAATTTGTATGATGAGAAAAAATAATATTATACTCACTATTACACATACTTTTTTGGTGTTTTTTGAGTTCTCGCTATTGGAACTTAGCGCCCGCTATAGCACCCGCTATCTGCTATCCGCTACGC